>JANEYF010000101.1:0-60133 GCA_029963845.1 Rhamnusium bicolor
ATTAACTTATTAACATTTATTTATGTATGTATGTAACCACCATACTCATTTTCTATTGTAGTCCTGTGTCTGATGATGTGAAGTAATTAATTTGTTCACGAAACCGGTCACAGTAATAAAGGAATTTTATGAGAATTTTTCTTTTTGATTTATCAAGACTTATAAGTGTTCAGGTATATTGTTGTTAATTGTTAATTAGAAAATAAAGTAGTGAGTAAGTGTTACCTGGACTTTTAATCAACGAATATACGAGTATAGGTGTTTGTGTGGATAACAAACACGTAACAATATCATTAATTGTGGGTCCTTCAACAAGCCGAGATCAAAACATCAGATATTTATATCTAATTTTATAATACATTACAATACAAAATAAAAATTCAAATTAAAGTAAATGTTCAAACTGATGCCCGTTATGTTCGATACATAAATTACACCTCTTCATAACACTCTGAACTGCATTATAAATATGAGGATTTGAAATGAAATTCACACAGTCTATAAAATTTTGTCCGAGTTCATTTATGTCGGTACTGGTTTTCTTGTATAATTTGGCTCTAATATGGCCCCAAAATAAAAATCCAGTGAAGTTAAGTCTAGTGATCGTGGTGGCCACCTCACTGGTCCGTTACTTCCCATCCAGTTATTTCCAAAATTGGTATTTAATAATTCTGAAATAGTCTTGATATTATGAAGTGGCGCACCATCTTGTTGAAGAACTGATTTCTTGCCTCAATTTAGGGTAGATTGTTCATAAATTCCTGAACAATTTTCTGGTTTAATATTTCGTAGTACCGTTGTCCATTAAGATTTTCTTGATATATGTGATATGTTAAAACACGATTCCACGTAGAGCACACCAAACACTAAAACCAAAGCGTCCCTGTGATCGCACGTCAACGGTACAGTGTGGGTTCATATCAGACAAATAGTGCTTGTTATGCCTGTTGAAGATTTCTGCACTGCTTATGTAGGCTTCATCTGTCCAAACTACATTTCTAGAGAAGAATGGATCTTGTTGACTTTTTTTGACGATGCCATATGCAAAACTCCAATCGTCGCTGAAGATCAGTTGGTTGCAGGTAATGTTCTTTCCTTATTGTATAAGGCCTAAATTTATGTGTTTAAAATAGCCAAAGCTCGACGTCTTGAAATCCCAGAATCAGCCTCAATTTGACGACTTGAAATTGAAGGATTTCCAACCGCCATTCCAATTACAGTTATAGAAGTTTCTTCAGCAATGTTGTAATTTTTTGGTCTTGGCTTGTTGAAGGACCCATAATTAATGAGATTTTCTTTTAACCTCATAAGAATAGCTTTATTAGGTTGTCTTCTTTCTGGATAGCGATTGAAATATATTTCGGATCTTCTTCTCCTTGAAGTGCCTATCCTCTGTGGATGTTGGCTATCACATTGGCCCATTTTACTTTATTTACTACCGCTCGCTCTGAACAAAGCTGTTGATGTTATTCATTTTCCTCTGTAGGATGAGTTGGAGTAGGTGGTACTTTTCGTTTCGCGTGGTGTATCCGAAATACTCCAATTTTCAGCGTTTAACATTTGCTAGGTATTCTAGTTCTCCATCGCTGCAAGATCGTCTCGTTTGACACATAGTGTATCCATGATACTCTGAGCATGCGGCGGTAGCACCACATCTCAAATGCATCTATGCGCTTGCATGAGGCGTCCGGTAAGGGTCCACGCTTCTGCTCCATACAGGACGGTTGAGCATGGCATTTTAAAACGCTGATTCTAGTACGGATGCTGAGGGATAGGTTGCATAGTATGTTACGCATCTTATTAGATGCACCTTTTGCTTTCTCGATTCGACACCTTATTTCTCGAGAGTATTTGTATGTGGAAGGTCATTGACCAAATGACCCTATAGAAGAACCGCCAGTGTTTTTAAATAATTTCCTTATTCTATACTAATATTCCATATCCATCCTTTCCCTGGCAAGATATGCTCATACCTCTTCGCGGTTCTTGCTGGGTAGTAACAATTTATATTAAGCGAACTTGAATACTGTAACTGCTGTATTTGTAGTCAATACTTTAAATTCAATACTTTTATTTCAAGTTAATACTTTTTTGTACAATTCTTAAATTATTGCTGGCTAAACTGAGCACAAAAACCTACATTGAAAAAGTACACGAGCGAACAATACAGTTAAATCCGGCTCTGCGATCCGTAGAGTCTTACCCCGCACGTCCCGTCCCTATATCGGTTCCGCACACTATACAAGTCTGGTATAAGTAATAAAATGAGAATAAATATTGTAAAATGCAATGCAATAGTACACGATTTTTTTAGGAATTAATTAATAACCTTCCCTCATGTTATTTTATAGCTAATTCTTTGCAAAATACAACACATTTATGTATTGACGTAATTAATTGAAGCAGTAAAGAAACAGAAAACTAAAATAAGTTTTCATTAATTAAACCTATATGAATTAACTAAAACTAAATAATCAAGCATAAAATTAAATGTAGGTTTTGTACAATCTAAAATATTTGCTATAAATTAAAAACGCCTCTAGTGTCGCAATTTAAATAATTAAATACGCAGACATACGTCTAAGACAGAACCCCCATCACCTACATACATCGCAATTGAGCATTTATCGATTCAACTGTTTATGAAAATTTGTCCTACGTGCATGGACATTTTTCACGAATTCCTTCAGTCATACACAATCTTGAGCGCCAACCAACATAGAACTTTGTTTAGTTGACGCAATGAATGTTATGTACGATCTACGTCAATTTATTTTCCAGTTATTAGAAACCACTGTGGACCATGTGAAACAAAAATTTCAAACAGTTTTGAATAATAATCCGGGATTTAATACTATGTGTCATATAGTGAACCTTTTTACAGGCAAAGAAGTGGACTTTTCTGATCCTAATGTAAATGTGGCTTCTTTGTAAACTTCAGTATTTTAAATACGTTTCAGCTACGTCTGTAGATGTGGAATGGTCGTTCCTAGACTACAAATGGATTTTTAATGACAGGCGCTGGAATCTAACTCCAGATCATTTAGAACAATTGCTAATAATATACTTTATTCTAGTGTCACAAAATAATTGTTATAGTACAATAGGGTTTTTTGCCAAATGTAATTTTGGACATTGCAATCAAAATTACACGTCAAAAGTATAAGGTGTGTAATATTGTCTATTTTGTATTGAATATCATTTTCGCACATGAAAATATTGATGTGTTTGCACACAAGCTGATTTCGTCCCTGATATTCACGAAATGACTACCTGAGTTGCGTTCTCTGCAGTCATGTGTGCTAAACATGATATTGTGATGTGGATATTGTGAATGAAAATCGAATATGGAGGTTGTTCGGTTTGTATGTTCTACATATTTTCTAAAAGTATTACTGTTCACATTTAGGATTGTTGTACATTTTTTACGAAGTTCCTGATTCCTGGGACAAAATATTGTTGAAAATGCTGAGAGCTTGTGTAAATCCAAGTTGTAAATGAGGATTTATTAAAAAATTTGGATGGCAAATAATGAATTAAAAATACAAATTATATACTAGAAATTAGATTTTATGAATATTATCATTCTATAATGGATTTATTTGTATATGATACTAAAAACATCTTCATACAACCTTCGATAGCTCAGTTGGTAGAGCGGTGGACTGTAGTTGGAAAATTAAATATAGACATCCATAGGTCGCTGGTTCAAATCCGGCTCGAAGGATATTTTTTCTTTTGTGAGAGAACAATTTTAACTTTTAATAACATTAGGTAGTTAAATAATTTGAATTTGAGAATAAATTATTTTTATAGAATTATTTATTATTACCAAATTTGGGTATTTTCCATTGTATTAAATTGTTTTTGATATGTCCTCGGTAGTATAGTGGTCAGTATCCCCGCCTGTCACGCGGGAGACCGGGGTTCGATTCCCCGCCGGGGAGGAAGTTTTTTGTTGTTGTACGTATTTTCTAATACAATTTTGTAAAATTGGTGACCAGTACAACAAATGTTACTGCCCATTATAAATTTTTGATCTGTAAAATTGTATGCCATGTTTTCGTCCTTGTTACATTTTTTTATTTTAGATATTTTTTCACTTGGTTGGTGAATCTTACATTAGATATTTTTTATATTCCAAGTTGAATTTGAAGTAAATTCTATTACAAACGGAGAGAAAACATATAAATAAGATATTTTTTCTATTCAATTTAGTAAATTATTTTAAAAGGTTAACTAGTATTAGAATAATTAAATATTTAAATACAATACATTTAATTTAGTTTTTTTTACTATTCAATAATAATTTATTAAAAACCCTGACGATAATCAGTTAAAAAAAATTAAAAAAAAATACCTCTGCACTGCCCGGGAATCGAACCCGGGTCGCAAGAATGGGAATCTTGCATGATACCACTACACCAGCAGTGCTTAGTAGCTTGATATTTTTAATGACACTCTTAACGGGACGGACGTATATGTATGTAAAATGTTACATATATTATACAAATATTAACTTTAGAGTCCGGCCGGATCCAAGGGTACATTCTCGAGTACATTGGGGATATTTTTGTGGTATATTTCAAAAATTTCGTCTCATTTTCCTCTCGAAATACTGCAAACGATTGATAAAAAACGATTTCCTAGAGTTAGAGTTTAATGGTATAAAGTTCGGTGTAGTATTTGTCAGAAAATATCTTCATGTACCCCTCGAATCCGACCTCTAATACCAGCATTTAATTTGTACTACTAATTTGCAACAAAACGTTACTTATAAAGATAAAATATATTTAAAGAACTATTTTATTAGGACACTGTAGGATAGGTAAACCATTAAACTTAAAATTAAAAAAGAACTTTTTTTATCATTCATGTTTCATGTCTATGTTGTTTATATGAAGAAAAAAAATTACTTCCGGTACCGGGAATCGAACCCGAGCCTCCTGGGTGAGAGCCAGGTATCCTAGCCACTAGACCATACCGGACTGTATAAGTATTTTTGTAAACACGTATAACATCGTAATGATTCAAAATGCTGGGATTAATCTTGAATATAGATAGATAACCAGATATACAATAACATGTTTTGATGGAAAACTATATATGTAGATTATACTCTAAACTTTTGGTTGTAAAAAGAGAATTGCCAGCCGCAGGTAAACATTGATTTTTTTTCTTGAAATATTTAAAAAAAAAAACGAACGGTTTGATATTTAAAAGGGTTTTAGGACTTGCTACTCTTTTAAGGATTATGTTAGTATAAAATTTTAGCTGGTTTGTAATTAATATTTGTGAACTAGGTACAGTGGCGGAACTAACGGTGGATCCAGGTAGACCCGGGCAGACCAAGACCAACAATAAGTCCCTTGCACTTGCCGGATTTTTAAAATTAATTCATGTATTCTAACATAGTCTTATTAAAATTAACATTACCAATTATCAAATCTGTTTTAATAATTTCTACCTGCACGGAAAAAAATCTGAACTATTTTTAAGACTACTATTCTTAAATTAAGACATTAGTGTACTCATATATCCGCAAGAATAGATATTTTTCCATCAAGGAAAACGTCATTCTTAAAAGTCATTATCTTAGTATCCTTCTTTTAATGATAACTAATTATTAACTTTAGAATAATGGTTCTACTTCAGCTAAGAGGAAGTTTCGAGCAATATTCAATACTAACTTATACTTAATCTAAGATTTCATTTATTTAGTTCAAAAGTAGAGATTATTGCGATCTTTTACATTTAACACTTAATGTAAGAAATGTGTCATTTCGTTCAACAACTGTATTTTTTAAACAAAACTGATGAATTGCTTGAATCAATGAATATTTGATGTTGACTGAAATCTTTTCTTTTCTTGATTTAATATTGCGATCTATTAAATTTACCACTTAATATAAGGATAAATTTCATTTCGTTCAACAATTATATTATTTAAATAAATCTTTTCTCCTTTTCTTTTTTTGGAACTTACTACCACATGAATAATTCTTCGTTATCTAAAAAATATAGTTAGTTACCCAGTATGTTACTGGAAAAATAAACTCTGCGCTTGTGACATTAAAAAATTAGTCAGAGGGTGTTTTTTTGAAACGTTAAGGAATTATATTATTATTTTTGCGTCTCATATTAGTTGTCAAAAAATACCCTCCGACTAAAGTCACAAACGCAGAGGTTTATTTTTCCAGTAACATACTGGGTAACTAACTATATTTTTTAGATAACGAAGAATTATTCATGTGGTAGTAAATCCCAAAGAAGAAAAGGAAAAATTTAGAGAATGCCATAAATAATGTTCAGACAATATTTAAATAAAACTGATAAATTATTTGAATAAAATTTGAATTTCTGGGATTGGCTAAGGACTTTTCAGAATTAGAAGAAGTTTTTATGAAGAATGACGTTTTATTAAGAAACCAAAAACAAACAATTTTACAAGTATAAGTCCATTCGTGAACACACTGTATATGAGACTTCAAATTTACCACAGGAAGGCACATTATTTCTTTATGAGATTTTAAGTGTTTTATGAATTTTATTCTTTTTCCGATATGAGGAATAAGTTCTATAATCTGTTCTTCTGAAATTTCCAGTAGATTGTCCAACGTTAGTTAATTTTCTTGACCTAGAAAACATTTATGTTATTAAAGTATAAATAATTTAAACAAATCATTGTAGCTAACTATATAATAAAAATGTATGCTCGAACTTTCAAACAGGTATGACATAACAAGTTTTCTACATATGAAACAGAAATTTTTAAGCCCATTTGAATGTTCACAAAATTTCCATGCATATATATATAAACTGTAAATAGGCAGCTAAAATACGTAATAATTAATATGTTAGCGTAGGATTATTGGCAAGAACAAAGAACTCTAATCCTACACTGATAATAAATTAAGTAATATCAATAACTTCAGAAAGTCATTGATTAATAATCTTATATCGTGGGCTTAAAACCAAAAGTGACCAAGTCCAAAATGTTCATTTTTGAGAAACTGGTAATTTTGTTTTTTTTTTTATTTTTAAACATAAGCTTATAAGGATAAAAATTTAAGTAGAAAATCCATATAAATGTTTTTATAAATATCATAATTTAAAGTTTTGAATCTCACTATCTATCAAAACAATTTTTTTTTGTTCGCATAAAATGTATTATTTTTAGACTTGATCAAAAAAACTTGTTTTAATAAAACAACTTTAGGGTTCTCACAGTACTTGGTCAATTTTTGCAAGAAAAGGTAAGCGAATTTCTTGTTACTTGGTCAAAAAACCAGAAAATGCTGGTTTTGGACTTGGTCACTTTTGACTTTAAGCCCACGATATATAGGTACACATCAGGGTGCATGACTGGTAAGTCGTCGTATTCCTTTCAAGGGATGTTAGTAGAGCTCTTTTGCAACTGATTTAACTATAATATGCATAATGCAAAACATAACAGTTTTTGAGATATTTTATTATTATTTTTTTTAGAAACTTCCCTTGACCTTATGTGTTTCAAAAAACATGTGTCATCGGTTAAGCGGAGATTTCTCACTCAAAAATAAGACAAATAATTACTATCAACATGGGTTCATTGCTGTTTCGTACTTGAAATGCAGAATGTTGAGGTTTAATTATTATTTCGGTTAATTTTGTAAAGAAAATATATACAGCATTGACTTCTTTAGTTTTAGATGGCACAGTTATGTAGACAGTTAATTGCTGAAAAGAAGTCACCTCTTGATTTTTGTTACAATTAGGTTTCGTGTAGGAGATAAATGCAATTTTTTATGTTGAGTACTTAATAGCATTATTTTATTTTTTTTGAATGGACTTAAAAAGACTTGTAAAATTGTATTTATCTTCTACACGATGTCGATATATAAAAATGTCAAGAGGTGAAATTTGTTCGGCAATTAACTTTCTACATAGATGGGTCACCAAAAACTAAAAAAAATCAGTGGCGTATAAATTTTGTACAGTTAACGCAAAGAAAAATAAAACTTCAATATCTCAGAAACGAAGCAAAAATGGACCTATGTTGATAGGAATTAGGTATATTTGTGTTATTTTTGAGTGTAGAATCTCCATTTAAGCGATGGCACATGTTTTTCGAAACACCATGTATCTTTTTAATTTGAAAATAATGCTCGGTACCTGTACTTGGTATTTTTGTATTATTTATGGAAGTAAATATACTTAGTCGTTAAAACTTCATATAAAAAATCTCATTCGAAAAGTAATATATAAAGTAGAGAAGTTTTTAAATAATTTGCACGTTTAATGCATTATCAAGTTTTAAAAATAAATTCCTATGAATGTATGATTGGGTTAAAATTTTTTTCACAAATGTAGTTTTTTACTTCGTCTTTTTTATGTTATTAAAGTATTTAACCTAATTTTTGTTACATAACTATGTAAAGTAACGCAGGAAACTGAAATATTAAAGAGTTTTATTATTTTTTTTATTTTAAAAATAAAATATCTCAAAAACTATCAGATCTCTAAATCAATTGCAAATGAGTTCTACTAACCCACCCTCAAAGGAATAAGCCGACTTACCAGTCACCCTGTATATGTATTGTATAATAAAACGCCACTACAATAAAAATGCAGATCTTGACTATAGATTGATGTTGAAATTGATGTTATGTTCCATACATAAATTACACCTCTTCATAACATTCTGAATTGTATTATAAATGTGAAGATTTAAAATGGAATTCACACAATCTATAAAATTTTGTCTGAGTTCATTTATGTTGGTACTGGTTTTCTTGTATAATTTGTCTTTAATGTGGCCCCAAAAGAAAAAATTCAGTGGCGTTAAGTCAGTTGATCGTAGTGGCCACCTCATTGGCCCGTTACTTCTCATCCAGTTATTTCCAAAAAATGGTATTTAATAATTCTGAAACGATCCTGATATTATGAGGTGGTGCGCCATATTGTTGCCTCAATTAAGGGTAGATTGTCCATAAATTCCTCAATAATTTTCTGGTTTAAAATTTCGTTGTCCATTAAGATTTTCTTGACATGTTAAAACACGATTGCCACGTAGAGCACACCTAACACCAAAACCAAAACGTCCCTGAGATCGCACGTCAACGGTACGGTGAGGGTTCATATCAGACAAATAGTGCTCGTTATGCCTACTCTAATCTACATTTCTAGAGAAGAATGGATCATGTTGACTTTTTGACGATGCCATATGCTAAACTCCAATTGTCACTGAAGATCAAGGGATGTTGTTTCCTTATTGTATAAGGCCTGCATTTGTATGTCTTCAAAATACCCAAAGCTCGACGTCTTGAAATCCCAAGATCAGCTTCAATTTGACGACTTGAAAGTGAAGAATTTGCAACCGTCATTCCAATTGCAGTTATAGAAGTTTCTTCAGCATCTTCAATGTCGTAATTTTTTAGACTTGGCTTGTTGAAGGACCCACAATTAATGAGGTTTTCTTTTAACCTCTTAAAAGTATCTTTATTAGGTTGTCTTCTTTCTGGATAGCGATTGAAATATATTTCAGGTGCAATATCCCAATTGTTATTACTTTGATTAAAGCATTCTAGCATATCATATTTCTCGTAATTTTCGTAAGACATCTTTACTTTTACGATTAAATGGGGTGTATTATGACGGAAACAAAATTATTATTACGCAATTTTCTGACAAACCGATAAATACCATCATAGATGACATACGCCTAATTGGAATAAGTATAATAAAACGCAAAAAAGTAATTTACTAAAAGATTATTTTCGCTATTAAATACTTACACATCAAAAGCGACCCCACATATGATATATAGTTTAAAAGAGAAAAAAATTTCCTTTTTTAATTAAACCAAAGTCAACTATGATTTTCATTTAAAAAATACAACTTTATTCCATAACTCGAATTTGCACCTTTTTTTTTAATTTTCTCGACGCCACTGTATTATGCAGCGAAAAGTGCCTCAGGAATGTGAAAGTTGGTTTTTCATAACTTTACAAACAACCAAGATATTGGCTTGTGTCTAGAAGTTGAAAAATCGAACTTTTGTTTATAAATCGAAAACAAACGACGATAGTAAATTTCTGTTTTCGCCAGTGAATTTGTCTCAAAAGAAGAGATCGAGAATGTGTCTGCCATTTTTTTTGTATCTCTTACAGTTACCGAGTTACCCTATACAAACATCGAAATTTGCCCATGCACTTTTAGAAAAAAATATTTTTGGAAGTTTCTTTTCATTTTTTAGTATGAAGTGTGAGTTTGCGATTGAAATCATTTAAATAATGGATAAATGACTTTGTGTCCAATGATTTTAAGTAGCACCCAGTAGTCTTACACAAAATCTACGTTGGAAGCTATCGTCGTTAGTGCCCCAAAAAATATAAAAAAAGAGAGAGAAATCGTTTGAAACCCAAGATCCCTGTTGTTACCGTGCCACATATGCGTAGTTTACACATATTCTTTTTTTATTGCCTTTACATATTTATTTTTAATATCATTATTTTTTTTTTTTCACTCACATCAAAAAGATCCGCGCATGCGAAACGAAACTTATTTTCGAGAACTATTTTGGATCCCATCTTTAACTACACTTTTCTACATATCCCGTTTTTTGGAACTTGGACAGAAGTTTTTTCTGGCATTTTTATTGAAGTGTTTTCACATATCGGTACGATGCACCAGTAATATGATAAGTTTAGAAGAATTGATCATTATAATTACTTCACTTAAAATTTCTCAATACAAATCATAAATAGCACGACTTTTACGTTTAACAACGTGCTTTGCCTGCTTTCTGCACTAGCAGCAGTCGAGTTCTGTGACGTCACCACATCGACGTCCGGCCGGCGGCAGTGTTTGTGCGTATAATAGACTAATTCAAACTTTAATGTTGAATAACTTCTGTAAAAGAAAAAATAAAAAAAATCCTTTACACACTGTTTTTTGTATTAAGTAAAGATTCCAAAAATGTAAAATTTATATTTTGTGCATGGAGCATGGGATCCATGCCACATTTTAATAGAAGAAATACTCGTGGTCTGTTCAGCTTCCCATCTGTTGAGCTAGATCCGCCACTGGCTAGCTAACAATAAAAATATAATTTATGTATTTTCATTGTGAGAATGTCACAAATTTTAATTATTAAAAAAAATTAATGACTAAAAATTCATATTATTTATTATAGTCGTTAGAACAAAGTACTAAAATAAATGTCTTATTGCGTTTAGTTTCTAAATATTTATAAGAAATAAAAAATAATAGCCTCCTTGCACTCACTTTACGAAACTTCAATCTAAAATTTTATATTAATATAGTCATTAGAACCATTTTAAATATAGTACAATATTTGAAATGTATGTATGTTCCTCGTCTCCAGCTGTTCACAATATTAAGAAATTCGTGTTTGGCATTCTTGGTTATACATTTTAGTTTATGAAAGCAAAAATATAAAATAGTATTTTTTATGTTTAAAAATTGGTGATAGGACATAATTTGAATAAATAATAATGTAATTAATATATTCTTCTAATTTATATAAAATAATTAAGCTACCTGTATCAATGCTATAATTATTCTCAAATAAACCAGCAAGTGCGATGGTGGTGTAATGGTCAGCATAGTTGCCTTCCAAGCAGTTGATCCGGGTTCGATTCCCGGCCATCGCATACTTTTTAACAATTTCTTTTTATTAAAAAAAAACGAATTTCTTGAAATTAATAAAACGGTTTAGAATAAGGCAATATTTCGGTTCTGAAACTTAAATATCTCTTCTATAATACAGAAATTAAACAATGATTTACGTTTTTCTATTTAACAGAGGCATCCATTATTTCCACATAATTTTAGTTAGTACTGTAATAATATGTCTAGGTCAAATAATATAATTGCAATATCATAAAATTTTTATTGTTTTATGTATTGCAATTGTAATAATTCTGTGTACGGATTTATATGCAAAATTTTTTTTTACTAGGTATCAATTAATCTACTAACTGATAGTGATAAAATATAGAATAGGAACATGTAAATTGAAAATGATAATATAGCACAATCTGTTGAAAAAAGTAATTTATTTACACAGCTATAAAACGAAATTCTTAATAAAATAAGCATAAACAACAGCTACACCATTACTAATTAATTATCATAAAAAACTATTTATTTTTTCTTGCCTCATGATATGCACGAAGCCGAAGCATATTATTAAACAGGGAATTTGATTGTCATCCCAGAGACAGAATTTAATCCTAATACTATATTTCCAAATAATAATAATAAGTTGTAATTTCTGACAGTGTACTCATGTACATTTAAAAATGGTGTTATTTACGCCATGGCATCCAAATTCCCTATGTCTATGTATTATTGTATTTATTAACACTGTAATTCATCATTAACTATACATATTGTTCTTACAATTAAGAAACTGCCATAAAATACAAGACATTTTTAAAAACAGTAACTTTTATGTCAAGCATGAACAATTTTTAAAGTAACAATGGACATTTTAGGTTTAGTCACTGAGTTTTCTGGTAATATTTCCGTCAGATTTGAAAAGTTTGTTCAAAGCATTTTTGAATCTAGATTTAGCGGTTCATTGTGTAATAGCGAACGATATCGTTCATTTACGATTGTCGTATACGAACGATGTATCTATCAACCACTTTTGTTTTTCGATAGTAGCGACACAGAGTACCTCTAGGTACTCTGAGGTAACGATAAAAATGGCCACCAATTTATCGTTCAGGAAAGACTGCAAGCGAGCCATCATTGTACAGTGTTTTACATGTTGAAGTGTCGTGTATAACCTTAATCCTTTCCACGATTTGTGGAAAATATTGTATAAAAAATAAAAAAAATCTATGGAATTAATGAAATTGCCAGCCTGGTTTTAGATAAATAGATAAACTGCAAAAATGTACTTGGGTGATAAGAAACTGGTGGCTTAAAATATTATGTATTTATTCCTTTTAAACTAGCAACGTAGAGAAACGCTGCGGACTTTGAAGGATGCTAGCAAACCTTTTGAACTTTCTGAAGAAGTATTCAGGCGAATGTATAGATTGTGTGTAGGGAGAGCAAGGGAATTTATTCAACAGTTCATTTAAATAAATTTCGCATTACCCTCTAGCTGCTCTCGTTTCACTTTCTGTTCTTTCCATTTTATTAACGGGATTAAAAGAAGTAAATATTAAAATATAACCTCACTATTCGACACAAAATGCTGCTTTCCTTTCATTTCTTATTTTCTCACTTCCACTTGCAGTAGGTACTAAAACCGTGAGCTTGTTGAAATTATTATCAGTATCATTTGGCGAATGATAACTATACATATAGAATACATTTTGTACTATTGTTGTTAGAAAGGTCGTTAATGACCGACATCATCACAGAAGTCGGTTTCTGTGACATCGTCACAGAAGTCAGAGAATTCTGTGACATCTTTAACAAACGATATTATAAAATCAACCTCTAAATTATAGATTTACGGACTAATGAAATGGTTTAAAAAAATGATAGGTATGTTTAAAGAGTTACAAAAAATCCCAATAATATTGAACTAAAAAAGAGAATATAAAAACTATGAAAACAAACTAACATCTATAATCGCGAAAATAAAAAACAACTACTACAGAAACGAGATAAACAAAAAACACTGACAAAAACATTATGCAACGTCATCCAAGAAATTATTAAAACAAAAAAAAAAACAAACAAAAAATAAAGAGATGAAAACACATTCAAAACTGAAGCTGGTTTGCAATTAACAGACGTAAAACAAATAGCAAATGAATTTATTTACATTTATAAATGTGGGAAAAACTTAGGTGATAAAATAGTTGAAAACCAAAATTATAACTTAAAATAGATTAACAACACCCAACTCAATAGTTTTAAATCTAACAGATACGGAGGAAATAACAGATGTACAAAAATTAAAAAAATAAAATTCTGTTGAACTTGATAACATTTAGGCTGAAACACTTACGTCAGTTTCTAACTATACAGTAAAATCATTACCTAGTACATATTTATAACAAATGTATAGAAATTGGCTTGTGGCCGTCATTATTAAACTATTTACAAAAATCAAAAATTCATTTAAATGCCGCTTCCACCATTATAACATCGACCATTGTCAAAAGAATATACCTAGACGTACTAATAGTGCGAAAATGTATGAAAAAATGTTAAAAAATCTGCCATTTTATTTGCTTCATATTTCTAGAAAAAAATAATAAATTAGTTTATTATTTTAAAGAAGAATGTTATTAAGATTCCGCTATAAGCTACAGTCTATTTCATACCACTGTTCATTATTTTGTTGTTTGTTTTGTATATTTCTGTGTTGGAAGATTTTACAGCAGTAGTTTTATTAAGTTTTGATTATTCAGTATTAAAAAAAAAAAAAAAACCGCTGCCTCAGAACTTCCTCACCGTAGTAAAACTCGACGTGTGGTGGAGTTTATAATAAAAGTAGTTTTTGACTTTTCAAAAAAGTCACATTGGTGGAATGTCACTAATATTTCTTTAGACATTGGGAGCGATTTTGCTCATCACCGAACTCAATGTCTTCCTTGGCCTCTGGAATGTGTGTATCAAATTTGAAAGCTTTATCTCAAAAACTGTAGCTGCTACCACACAGGCACACACACACACAGACAGAAAATTTTTTCTGTCTAAAATTTTGTATATCGTCATAATTCGTCGAGATTCGTCCTGAAATTCAATCAAAATTTTCAAAATTTTTTCACGAAATCATAACTTCTTCACTTTGTGGGATGAGGAAGTAATAAAATCATGTTTCATTTGAATACACCATAATTATTCATTATTACGATTTGCTCCCCCAAGAATGCTGTGCTTCCCCGACCTGAACAGCTCGGCACGCCACTGGGGCCCCTTCCATTTCGAGAAAGTTTTCATTGCCTACAAATCCGTACTCTGTTTAAAAGTGACGTAAACAACAACATGGATTTCGTAGTTTCGATTTACCTGTTTGCAATAAACTTCGTGTGTGTTTTATAAGAAAGATATTGTGATATTTATTAACTAATAATGTTATGATTGAAAATTGGTGGTTAGTTTCGTAGAGTCCTTAATATGAAAATTCACAGTGAATATTTTCGATATAACCTAATCTCATCAGGTGATTGTGATCTTCTGTGTAGTTTTTAGTGAATAATTTTACAAAATATTGCAATATTAGAGAAAAAATGGCATCTTTGTGGGTCGGTTCGGACGTAGATTTATCTACTTTACACCAGTGTAGAATGGCTGATAGGTTAGAATTTAGATTGGCATGTTTACATAATAAAAAGACCTCGAATAATGCACATACGAGTAGAAAATTAAGTGAATTGCTAGACAAACATTCGTTTGAGGAAGATGATGATATTTTAAGGAGAAGAAGGAGGTCAGGAACTTGGCCGTAAGTGGATTTCTAATTGTTATTGTCAATAACACCTATCAGTAGGTATAATAAAAGTCTAGTTTCTCAAAATAACAAATTTTTGAAATATTAAATTATTATTCTTATAGCATCAAATTATTTGTAATTATAGTGTAAAATATAAAAGGTTATTGTGAGCTGTAATAAGAAGTGGAGATTTAAATAACTGTTTAGTCAAATACCTTCTATTATCCGGTATGGTCTAGTGGCTAGGATACCTGGCTTTCACCCAGGAGGCTCGGGTTCGATTCCCGGTACCGGAATTTTTTTTTTGTTCCTATTTAATAAAAATATAAAATCGTGAACTTTTATTTTAATAAAATGTATTTTTCTATGTATTTTTTAAATGTTGATTACGTAGGAAAAAACTGCCGTCCTTATGAAGCCCATTAGTCGACGTCATAAATTTTATAGGTACTACTACTCTGATCGCTCGTTAAATTTAATTTTCCCAGCGTCCGTATCACCGAGCCGATCAAGAGTTACAGTAGCAAAATGTGTTTTTTTTTGTAAATGGCTTGGTAAATGGATAAGGAAGTCAACCACTAGCACCAGGATCTTTTAAATCTATTTCAGATATTATTTGCAATCAAAGTTAGGGTACTTTGAGTTTACGTGATATATACAGTGTGTCCACATAAAATCTGTGTTTTTGAGATATAAATAAATAAATAAATATAATAATAAATATATTTGTTTGTCGTGAAGAGCATCAAAATCTGCATTTTTTACCATATTGCCATCCTCTAGGTAACACACGCAGCACGGGCTACTACGATTTTTTTATACCCCTACAATTTGAGAAACCATAAATAGCGATTTTATAATTCAAAATCTGACACCATAGTGTTAATCAGTACTGAAAATGTCTTTATATCAAAATTCATCAAAAAATGTTTTTATTTGTTATTGTTACTTATTTGACAACTGTCAACAGAGCTTTCACGATTATCAGATGTTTTCGGTCAGTTTTGACAACGTGTTGACAATTGCGAGTTTAAGTTCTTAGTTCCGAAATTAATAAGTGTGACAACCAAGTATTATCTGAACATTTTCTTCCCAATATTGTAATATTTTAAAAACATTTTGTACAGCATCTGAAATATTATTACAATGTTAAGAAAATATTGTGTGGCACAGAGAATTGACGTTAACGTAACATTAACTAAATGGAGTTTAAGTGGTATACCAGTACATTGTACTGAACTTCGCCTCCTTTCAGAGGTGCATAATATACTCAAATTTGCATTATAACTTTTGTAAAAAATTAGACTGCATTATTGAAATTAATGGCCATTTATTATTATTATTATTATTATTATTATTATTAAATATTTAATTCTATGTAATAAAAAAATACACTGGTGGAGCTATCAAGTGAGTTATATATATATATCCTTTTCCAACCACTTATAAATGGGATAAAAAAGGATGATAAACTCACAAAAGAATATACAGTGCGTTCACAATGATAGGAATAAATTCAATATAATCTGAACAACGTGGTTTTGCCAAAAATGTTCGGACACGCAATTTTGAAATGGCACATTTTGAGTCCTTGTCACTTCCAGTTTTTCCGAAAGTGACATCAACTTTGTTATTTTAAATGTAACACCCTGTATTTTTGTACGGATTTGTATAGACGATAAAAAGACGTTTCCAAAGATGTGGTAAACACGTTTTTATTATTAATACATTTTGTATTATTTACGAACATCTCTGATGTGGCTAGTACATAACTTTCTTATACCAGTATATATCATCCTGATCTAAAAAAATCATTCTGTTTAATTCTTCATTTACCTCAATTAAATTTTAAAAACGTACCTTGAAATTTTTTCATAAAATTTTTTTTAATAATTATCAGCATCCTTACTGTCAATAATAATTCATGTCATATATTTTAATAATTTCTTCTTATTGACATTGACATTTTTGTAACTAAATTAGATATTTCAAATGTCAAACTGCCAGATTTATCCTAACCCATGAAGTCAAATGCATACAAAATTTCAGTTTGTATTAGCTTTATTTAAGTATCTATAAAATATATTTTATTCGTTTGATATAGTAGAGACAATTTATAATCTTTCAATATATTTTTTTGACACCTGCTTCCGAAAGTGACATTTTCTGTTGTTTGTCAGTGTATTTTCTACTAGCAAAAATATACGTTTGTCTCCCTTCAGTCAGTTTCCAATAGCAACGGGAGACAATATACATTTACTCCCGTTGCTATTAGAGCCGGGAGCCAATATTAACATGAAACCAAATAAAATATAATCAATTTTTTATTTATCATTATGAACATTAATGGTACAATTTGTTAGATTATTAAAACTAATGGCAATAGAAGATTTTGATGAACAGCTTAATGTTGTTGTGTTAATATCAATGTCCTGATTTTCGCTCGTTATTGTTGATAGTGATTCACAACCCTCAATAATAATTTGCTTGTCTTTATTTATATTTTTGCAAGTTGATACTGACTGTGATTTTTTTACCTCCAGCAATAATTTGTTGAGCCACATTACACTTTTTTGAGATAAAATCTTCTAAATATCCTTCAGCAACTGTTGAGGACCTCCATCACCCATGCCTCTTCAAACTTATAATATCTCCTCCAACTTCTACCAGAAGCGATGCGGATGTTCTTCTGAAACTGTGTCCAGTATAACTAGAAGGTTCCGGCAATTTAAGATACTCGGCAACTTTACGGGGTATTTGGGAAAATGTATTTTTTCCAAATTCCTTGCACTGTGCACATTCCTTTAATATAATTTACAAAAAATCTGGAATGTGTTGTTTTTGCATATCTTAATGCAAAATACTTCCTATATATGTCAATAACGTTATTTCCATTAATCTTATCATTAGTTACAATAATAGTACGTGTAATGTATATTTTTGTGTCTGGAATCGTAATAACTAAAATGTCGTTTTTATCTTGAATATTTTCGAGATGTAAATAGGTTAATTCGTCACACCGACAAGCCCCACAAATTGCCAGAACTACAGCAACCTTAAATAAAACAAAATGTGTGAGAAAAACTACTAATAAGTTAAAGAACAATTAAGTTTACCTTCATGAACAAATATATTTCGTCAAGGGCTTCTGAAATAAATTTATTTATATCTTCCCTACTGAAAGTTTTTGCTTTCTTCGGTTTATATCTAACAGCTTGCCTTTTTAAAAAAATTATCAGTTTCTGTTTCTTTTATCTCGATATCTTCTCTTAAGAGAAGCGTAGTTCTTAACATCGAATACTTTGCTCAAAGGGTCCACGATTTGTATTTTTTACTGGCAAATGAAAAATATAAGCCAAAAATGACATCATCATTTACTTTTTCGACGTTGCTGGTTGTTATCCATTTTTTAAACGTATTATATTCGTTTTCATATTTTAATCTCGATTTTGCTGGAAGAAAATTTATTGTGGCAATTATTGCTTCTTCTACAATAGCTTCAGGAATTTCACAGTCACTATCCGAACTCATTTTCTTTTTCGTAATGCACTAACTCGCGTTGTAATAATAATTGTGCAGTAAACAATTTTGTTTGACTATTACTTGCTACCATAGAAACAGGAAACATTTACTAGCCTGCTCATGGTTTTTATATTTAAATATTTTTGATTTCAGCAAAATATAAGAAATAAAGCTTTAATATGTGTGAACCAGTATGTGAAGGTGTCAAAAAATCATATGTTCAACTCTGGAGTAAAGTATCATTTCCTCCCTTGGATGAATGCTGCCCTCGCTTCGCTGGGGCAGCAACTTTCATCCGCGGGAGGAAAATGATACACTTTCCTCCCTAGGTAAACAAATAGCTATTTTTGTAAAATCAAATACAAAAAAGTTTGAGTCCAGTGGACCCCCTTTCAGCTGGCCAATTTTGCTCATCACCGAATTTTTCATGGTCTTTGGCCTTTAGAACAAGTGTACCAAATTTGAAAGCTTTATCTCAAAAACTGTGGTTGCTATCGCGATACTACAGACATGCAGACAGATTTTTTTCCATAAAGTTATGTTTTTTCATTATAATTCGTCGAGATCTGTAAAAAAATGCAATAAAATTGTTAAATTTTTTTTCCGAAATTGTACATACCTCTTTTCTTCTTTCATTAATTACGGTTCTTCTGGTAAATAACAAAGTTGATGTCACTTCCGGAAAAACCCGAAGTGACACAATAATTCCTCTTAGAACAATTTCGAGTAAATTGAAAAAATGTTCTACCACAAATGTTTTTAAGAATATAAAAACGCCAATTGATAATAATAAGTGCAATATATAGAACATAATTAATACTTATTGATTGATAATTTTTTGCTTTTTATATGAAAAATAGTTCCTTAAAAAGACATGGATTTATTGCGTTTTGATTGACTCAAATGGAAATATTACAGTTTGTTTCATTTATAATTGGATTTATTACGGTTTGAGTCACATTTTTTTCTAAAAAACTCATAATCAAAACTTATAATTCGTAAAAACATCTGGTAGATAATACTAAAAAAATATTTATTGCTGATACAAAGAACTAAAATTAACCAAAAAAATTAAATGTGAGCTCCAGTCTCGCTCTACTTCTTCTAGATCATTACAGTTTGATTGAAATCAAAATAGATTGTGCATCATGATCATGTTGGATTTATTACGTTTTGATTGAACCGTTTACATTCGGGGTTAAATTTTAATGGGAATTATTGTGTTTTGAATGATTATGATACCGCTGTTGGATTTATTTCATATCTAAAATACATGCATTGTACCTAACTTAAAATAAATTAAAAATGGAATCATTGCGTTTTGTATGATCGCTCCTCAAATATACAAATAGGTAAAATTTTAGTACCTGTTCTAAATAAATAGTAAAATTTTAAATATTTATCATAGAATTGAGATTTGACACCTATCAAGTTCGAGATCTTTCCTCATTGACTATTCAGAGCTAGTCTGATATGGAACTACATCCCATCCAGTCGGTCGGTGGTTAGGGTGGTATATATACCAAAAATGAGACGGACAGACTCAGAATTCAAATCGCTCAGACCTATTAGCCTAGCAATGTGCCATGGGAAATGTTCCTCGGCGGGAATGTTCCCAAGCCGGGAATATTTCTGGATAATCCCGTTCTCTTATATACAGCAACGACCAACAATAACAAAATGGATTCGAGCTGTACTAGAAAATAGAACCATATCCACACCTATACAGGGGGAAGCCGCAAGAGGATGTCCACAATGCGGGATTTTTTCTCCCCTATTATGGTCACTACTTGTGGATGACCTTCTGGCCATTCTTACTAAGTGGAATGTTGAGGTTCAAGCACATGCGGACGACCTAGAAATTTTGATTAGATGAAACTCTGAAGAGGTTATTTTCAATAACCTTCGAGATGTAATAAATACGGTACACAGCTGGTGAGTGAGGGAACAGATGTCTGTGAAACAAGACGACAATAGTACCATTTACCAGAATAAGGAAGCTGGATAATCTAATCTATCTGGTGAAACCATTCCATTTGCGGAGGAAGTGAAATATCTAGGCCTTAAACCAGATGAATTACTGAACCCCATCTGGAGAAGGTAATCCACAAAATAAGACTGTCCTTGTGGACATGTCGTAGAGTTTTTCTGTAATCCTGGGGAATTGGTCCACAAAAAAATATACTGGATTTAAGAACGGCTATAATGAGAACGATGGTAGCGTATGGTTCCATAGTTTGGTGATCGACAGGGGTACAATGAACGGCGAAAGCCAAACGCTCTGATCTACAGAGGCAAGCGTGCCTGGTGCAATAAGCACCACAACGTCAGCTGCTATGGAAATCCTCCTGTATCTACTCTTCCTCCACATATAACTGGAGAGAGAAACCAGGTGAGCAACATACAGACTTCAATAAGCGGCCATCAGTATGCTGCAGGCCTGCATGAACTACTCTAAAACATCTTATTTCCTGGAAGAGATGAATTGGAATGGAATGATTGGAAAAGACAGAAAGCTGCTGGTTTACAGACGGCTCCAAAACTCCAGAAGAAGTTGCACAGTTGCAACCCAAAAGTGCAAATTTCTTCAAGCCTGGAGACTAATGAAACTATCTTTCAGGCGGAAGTTCACGCTATTTAATTGTGTCTACGGAAGCTAGAACAAATGCACCCCAAGCGCAGAGCAATAAAAAAATCTTTTCAGAAAGCCAAGCAGTCTCGAAACTATTGACTCCTATCGTTGCCACTCTAAAACGGTATGGAATAGTGATGGGATAATTCGAAATAAAAATAACCTGTAATCCGATTATTGAAATAACCTTTATATTTCGATTATTTTGTTCCGTAATTCGAATTAAAAATAATCGGAAAATAACTAGAAATACAGGCCATAAATTATGAAATACTAAATTATGATTACAGAACGAATGAAAACGAATCAAAATAATCGAATCCACTTTTTATTAAAATTTTAAATTGTACACCCACAGTAATAATCAAATAAACCAATAGCCAAAACAAAACGCAGTGTGCTGACTAAATAAAACTGAGAATGGAGTAGCGTCCTAATTCCTAACCCTAACCTGCCTAAACATTTTAAAAGCATAATACGTTCTTTATATCACTCGAATCGACACGAGTTATATTATAGCACGGTGCTCCAAACCGCATTAACGTTAATTTGAATTCATAATAATTCATAATTCGAATTCATATGATTATTAATTATAGTCGCTAGAATCGAGAAGAGTTATTTTAGCATGATCGGCTACACCGAATTAAAAATAATTCGAATTATCATCCGATTATTAGAATATTCGAATTGGTAGAATCCGATTATTGAAATCATCCGATTATGCCCATCACTAGTATGTAACTGTCAGAAAGCTCTAAACCAACTCAACCACTGATCTGCGAGCATGTGATGTCATGTCAGCCCAACCAGCAAGCTCCCTCATGTTCTTTCCGCTAGACACGAGTATCATGGTCAGTGTGCCTATATGGATTGAGATAAGTCGTAGGTGACTCGTTCAGCAGTACTAAACCTTAAGAGTGAAATTTTATAGGAAATAAATAATTTTTTTCTCACTTATTATCAACTTTTGAAAATTTTTTTTATAAAAAAGAGTTCAAGAAGTTTGTATACACGCTTATATAATTCTATGTTTAGTAGTAGGTATTCATAAGCATTTTAAAACGTTTTTAAAATATTTTCAGAAGAGTGAATATTAACTGGGTTGTCACAAGTACTCTTAAAAAGTACTTGAAGTATAAGTATTCAAATATGAAAAAATTACTTGAAGGATCAAGTACAGTTTTTCTTAAAATATACTTCAATTATTAAGTCCTATTGAAAATTACTTGATTATTCGCCAAGTAATTTATTTGAAGTAGAACAACAGTACTTGAAGTATGCTTCGTAATTTAAGTATATAGAATACGTAAAGTACATAAAATTACTTGAAGTATCACAAAAAATTCATAAAAAAACTAAGTAAAAATTAGTAACTTTCGATTTAAATACAATTTGGAATTTGGAATGGATAAATGGTTTAACGGTTTCAGATTCAGATTAGAGTTCTGTAAAAAAATATAATTTGACATATGTAGTTATATGCTAAGTTTATACGTGTAAATCACACGGTGAAAATTAGTGGATATAAATATAAATTTATTATATGTAGGTGTCGCGTTTTTAAAATGTTACTTTGTTTTGTCACCTGCAATGGACCTGGTATATCTGAAATCATTTTAAATTAGCAAAGTCTACACCAAAAAATCTTATTCTGAACTTTTAAGATGGAGATCATTTTTATTGTTTCGGAGGAAAAAGGATGCAGCATGTAACCTTATCGTAATAATAATTACGTAATAATGATAATATTATGTTTTCCTTAATTTCTTTTCTATCTTATTTTCTACTATTAATTTACAAAAATAAGTAAAAAATAAAGTATATAATTATTATAGGTACTTCGGAAACTGGCTTAATATTCTTGGCACTTTAATGTACAACAACCCTAACCACTGGCCTAATCATATATTATGAATATTATGATTATGACGACATGTCGATTACCGAAATGGCACAGAATGTAAGAAAACAAAAGAGCTATAAGTATACTTAAATGCACCGATATAACATAACATAGTCATCTTGATTAAAAAAAAAACATAAATCTCAAAGCGAGCACCAGACGTAGTTCCTACCTTGAAACAAAAAAGTGTATGAAGCGTGCTAGCGGAAACGGTTAAAACAACGCCGAAAGCACAAATTATTCTCTGCCGAAAGGGTGGCGATATTTCTTTGTGGTTTTTAGTGGCAAAGATGGTTATGGTATATCTATGTGTTGAACTATAATATCAACTAACCGAACTAAAAACATAAGAGGATAAATCGTCTGTTGGCAGTTCTATTTCCGAAAAAGTTTACACCGGTTGCCATCGGTGAGACGCTCCTCTGTCGATACAATACTTCCATCCACGTGACGTGATGTGAAAGTAATATTTGATATAAATGGTTTACTGATTTGCGTGCAAATATATCTTAATCACGGACTACATCTCTGTGATCTTAATTTAGTCAGTGATGTTTGACGTAGGTACACATATGCTATCAACCTATCTTTTTAATTTTGCAAATTACTAATCATTGAATGCACTGTGTTACTAATTGTACGTTATACACAAGACAAAATTTTAGAAATGTCTTTTTAAAAGCACCTTACCTCGAGGCATTGCAGCATCGAACTAAATTAAATAAACCTTAAGTAATTCCAGTAAGTCCGAAGCATTTCTTGTATGGTCTTGTTTATGCGAGTTTTGACAAACATAATATAATTGAAAATATAATTTTACTTCAAGTAATTGTTTCAGAGTGCAAGTATCACACAAATATTTACCTGAAGTAGCCCGAGAATACTTCATACAATTTATTACTTGAATGATGATGTAATACTTCAATTATTGTTAAGAATACTTAAAGTAACTTACTTGACAAAACCAAGTAAAATATCAAGTTTTTTTTTATGTGAATAATTGAAATACAAGTACAAATATCTACTCACATGATTACTTAAAGTAAAGTACTTCAAGTACTAATAAATACTTGAAGTATAAATTCAAGTATTTTACTTTAAGTATTGACAGCTTTGATATTGAATGTGAATATTACAGTAATATTGAAAATATTTTTTGTTGATTTTTTGATTTGACTAATATAGAGACAATACGTATTGTCCCTACTAACTTTATCACTGTATCATATGAAGATTGATATCTTGAATTAATAAGGAAATAGAAGGATAATAGAAGTAACACTTGAAATTCACCGAGACGAAATTACAAAACAGTTCTCGGAAAATTAGGAGGTTTTTAATGTGCCTTGACTTTTAGCCAAACAGATAACGATGTAAATAGTAAATATCAACATTCCTCACTCCCCAATTAATTTTAATTTTACTTGTATTTTATCACTTATTGTTAGTGCGAATAAGGCAGCATATAAATTTTAATTGTTCATTGCTGCGTTTTTAGTCTTTTATTTCGATACAGAAAAGATCTGCAACGTAACAATCTATTTGCGATTATAAACGAAAGACGTTACTTTTTGTGTTTATTATGGGATTTAATTTTATCTCAGTTTTGTTGCCTGATCCGACGAAATAGGACGTTCTGCTGCTTAATGGTGTTATTTTATTACAGAAATATATAATTTTGGCGATGAGTTCAAGTAATAGTTATTCAAGATGTGTTAGCCTCGTCGATGTACAGGAGATGACAAGGTATTTGTAAGCACTATTAAAAAATATCCCTGGACAGCAAAAGTTATACCCGTACCCGTACGATACTTAGCAATGTTAAAAAAATCACCTTGAAAAATACATAGTGCAATTTTGATCAATTTACCTATGTTTACGACTAAAACATGAATATTATTTCTTTTATATACTAATTTTGTATTTTACCTGTAGATGTTTGGTTAATTTTGTTTATTTGTACTGATAATTGATAGAAAATTAACTAAAATCGATTGTGGTAGTTTCTTATGTCATTTTGATTTGCTGTAGTTTACACTAATTAACAATTTATGAGACAATTTATTTTCAAGGTAACAAAAAAATTGAAGTTTTTTTCCACGTATCTTATTACATTACGCTATAATTAAATATTAAACGCCACATGATCCGATACTCTAAATGGCTATATTGTAAAACAAAACATTGTAGGCATTTAAATACCCACATTTTAAAATAAAACTAGAAACTAGGGATACTATATATTTATGCACCAATTAAATGGAATATGTAGGTAGGTAGCAGATGTAAATTCGATTTATATACCAAATTGGAATAACAAAAACACAAATTGTAATAATAAATGCTTTTATTTCTTATTTCAGTAATGAACAACTGGAGTTTTTCATTTGTATAAATCAAATCAACAGTTTTCACAACATTTTTGAAATTAATGTGAATTTTTTTTTGTGTCAAATCGGTGAATTGAACATACATCAGCAAAGATTCTTTGCTGATATGTATGTGAAAGATGACTGATATGACTGATGAGTCATCAGTGATGACGGCGACTGATGATGAGTATAGTCTATTTCTTCTTCACAGGGAGTAATAAATGATTGTATAACATCCATTCGATTTTCTATAATAATGAATCAAAATACATATATGAAAACCTTGAAGTTAAAATTTAACCTTTTTTGTTATGATATAAATATTTAAATTATGTTTTCATTGTATATGAATCACATTGAAATTGAAAACTATTACCTATATCAAGAACTCTCTTTAGGTATTATGTTACATCTTATTGATTATTCTTTTTCTTTTTTATATATAAGTTTTATAATTCATGTAAATCAAGACAATGGTTAATCCTTTCTTTCGAATTAGAATATTTTGTCAACAATAATTTAAAACCTCAAATTGAAGAAAACTTAATATAACTAAATATTTTTTTATTTACTGAGAATTATAAAATTAGACAACAGTATTTTATTTATACTATTTTGCATTAATAATATACAGGCTGTCCCACTTAAAACTTCCGTGAACATTTTCTCGAAAACTAGAAAAGATATATGAATTTTGACAAAGGCATTCACTAGAACATATAAATGACTTCAGGTTTGGGCAAAAACGGTTTTTCTCCACATTGAGGTATAGGTGGCAGTGCTATGCAAAGAAACTATTCGATCCCAGGAACCTTGGAAAGAAGCTCACGTGACAGGATATTAAATTCTAAGTAACTTTTACGATGTGGCCAATTTTCGAAAAAACACCGGTTTTCGAGATATTTGAACTTAAATTAAATTTTTTTAAGTAACAAGAATCTCCATAACTTTTTGCCCAAACCTGAAGTTATTTATATATTCTAATGAATGTCTTTTACAGAATTCAGATCTCTTTTAGTTTTCGAGAAAATGGCCGCGAGAGAAGTGGGACACCGTATATATACTTTATACCTCGAATTACACATTAGAAACTGTATTTTTTTTATCTCTGCTTTTTGGCCTTACAAACAAAGTGTTTTAGCCACAAAAAACTGTATTAATATATGGAAATGAAGTAAGTAAAAAAAAACATAAAAAAAAACAGATAGAAAAAAAGAAAGGTTGAAAATGCACATATAAATCTTATCTAACCTTAGCAAGACTTATAATAAAAATGTTACATAACTACATATTAAAGACTATATTAATGTATGAAGATAAGTAGAGGGAAAAAAATATAGATGGAAAATACATAACAATAATTATCTAGTAGAAAAAATGAATAAATATAATTACAAGTACACTAAACTATACAACAGTTGAACATGTTACAATTTTCAATAAGATTAGCAATACAGGGTGTCCCAACCAAATGTAGGCACCCTGAATAACTTTGGAGATAAAATTTTTTTTTGAAAAATTGGTGAAATACGTCGACCTTGTTTCCAAGGGGGACATATTTTAATGTAATACTTGTATACATATCATCATCCTCTACCCTACACGGCCACCCCCTCAAAAAATTCAAATGGCAAGGGGGGTCGAGTGATATATCTTTTGAAAGGTCTTTCAATTCCTTACATAACTGTATTTTTTTTTAACTTTTATCGATTCGTTCTTAAGGAAAATAATTTTATTTTTGATGATAACACACAATCGAAATCGTTTAAAAAAATCTAAAATACACGGCACTGGATATTGGAATTTATAAAAACACTACATTTTTTAGTGCTCTCAAATCAACACGAGTTTCTTCGACAAAAAACACTTTCCTTGTCCGTTTAGTTTTAGAATAATAAAAGACTCATAAGTATTTGATAGTCCTTGAACATTAATTTGTTCACAACCAATTTTAAATCGAGATACATTTTACCAGAGTGAGTTCTCAAAATGGTTTATACCCTTCAAGAGAGAATAGAAATTGTCAGCATTTATTTTAAAAACGATAATTGTGCTAGAGCTACGGAGCGCATATTCAATAGAAATCACCCAGATAGAAGGGTTGGTTCTCAGTATGTTTTACAATTATTGACAAAATTTATGGAAACATGTTCTGTAGGAAACAAAGAGCATGAACCTCAGCGGCCGATTAGGAATGAAGTAGTCGAAGTGGCAGTTCTGGGTCATTTGCAGATGGATAATACTCAATCGATCAGGAAAGTAGCTGAGGCTTCCGGTGTATCACGAAGCAGTGTTCATCGAATTGTAAAGGCCCACACATTTCATCCATATAAATTTAAATTGGTACACGAATTAAACGAAGATGATCCCGATCGTCAGCTTGAATTCTGTGAGATTTTTAGTGAACAGTTAAACGATAATGCCAATCTACTGTACAATACGTGTTTTTCTGATAAATCGACATTTCAGTTAAATGGGGGAGGTAAACAGGCACAATTGTAGGTATTGGAGTGAAACCAATCCACATTTGTTCATGGAAACTCATACCCAAAGGCCTCAGAAGTTAAATGTTTGGGCTGGCATCTTAGGGGATCACATTGTCGGGTCGGTTTTTATTCCTGACAATTTAAATGGCGAAAGGTACCTCGATCTGTTAGAAAATAACATCGACCCAATGATTACCCAAATCCTCGAGGAAGACGATAATCTTTTAGAGGGCGAACTGTTTTTTCAACAGGATGGGGCACCCCCACATTTTGCTATAGCAGTCCGTTAATTTTTTGAAAATCGGTTTCTTGAGCGATGGATTGAAAGAAGAGATCCTGTGGAGTGGCCCGCTAGGTCACCCGATTTAACTCCCTTGGATTTCTTTCTGTGGGGACATTTGAAATCGAAGGTATTTGCAACAAACCCCGCATCTCTGGAAGAGTTACGTGAAAGAATTGTTCGAGAATGCCGTTTATTGACTCCAGATGTGTTCAGAAATGTTCGTACAGAATTTCAAGACAGATTATACTACTGTATGGAAGTCGGTGGGGGTCATTTTGAACAATACATACGATAATTTAAACTGCTTCTTTTATTTTTATTTCCCGGACCTAAAATAATTAAACAATTATTTCTCAGGAACGAATAGATAAAAGTTTAAAAAAATATACAGTTATTTAGAGAATTGAAAGACCTTTCAAAAGATGTATCACTCGACCCCCTTTGCCATTTGAATTTTTTGAGTGGGTGGCCGTGTAGGGTAGAGGGAAGATGATAGGTATACAAGTATTACATTAAAATATGTCCCCCTTGGAAACAAGTTCGACGTGTTTCACCAATCTTTCAAAAATTTTTTATCTCAAAAGTTATTCAGGGTGCCTACTTTTGGTTGGAACACCCTGTATATTTTACTTTATATGATACATATAAACTTTATATGATACATAATATGCTTTTGGCATTTTTGTTTGTTAATTAATTATTTTTTAAATCAGTATGGTATTGACTTGGATTCTCTGTATTTCGAATATATGTATTTTTGATAATTGTAAACTGGTTATATTTTTTTAAGCGTTCGAGAATTCGGGTTATTCAGTTTTGGGGCCAGGTAAATATATAATCTCTGACTAATTGTAAGTGTTTTTATCATAATGTTACATATTTTGGCGCCCGAGCAGATTTTCTTACATATTTTGGCGTCCGAACAGATTTCCTTACAGATTGTGTAATAACTGTTTCTTTGTCCTGTATTGTAATTCTGTAAGTGTACTGATGATCGGTGCTTGGATGATGATGGTGAAATACATTAACACTGAGATGAGATAATGTAACTGCCTTATATCGAAAACGCTCACCTTTTCAAATAATAGGTCTGTTAGGTATCTTATCTTGGGTCTTTGGACAGAATTATTTTTTAAAACCTTTTTTGTATGACTTCTAACAGTGTGTCTACTAACCTGAAAAACCTAGAAAACCCGGAATTGTCAGGAAATTTATTTTAGTCAAGGAAAACCTGAAAATTTCAGGGAAAACCTGAAAATTTCAGGGAACACCTGAAAAATTCAGGGAATTTCACAGCGACACCTGGATTTTTCTTTTTTTTTTTAGAAACATTTAAGTACATCATTTTAATATTGTCTCATGGCAACACATTCATTGAAAGATGTGTTTCGGTAAACAAAGAGTGCTCAATAGAAAATTTAAAAGAAGTTCTTTGATAACCCAGAGGTTAATTTATGACAGTATATAGGTGGTATTGAACAATTTAAAATAAATAAATCTGTCCTTCAGTATGTAAGAAATTCCAATAATAAGTGGAAAGAGGCCTTGAGGAAAAGAAATGAGGTGAACAGTAAAAGAAAGAAAATTGCTCTGCAGCACATTGAAAAATCTGAAAAAAGAAAAAGGAAGAATTGAGTCAAGCAACAAGGGAAATATAAAATCAATCGATGAGGAAATTGACACTGCAAAATCTTGTTACATTATATTTATATTTTATCAACTATTAAATCGGTGACTTGTTATTGTAGATGCAGGCTACCAGAAGCCTTAGGGCAAATTCCCACCGTCCGTCATTCAGGCGGAAATTCAGTCCATAGAAATGTACGCTTGTGAATGCATTAAAAAAGGCACCTGAGGAACAAAAATCTATATCCTCTCAGACAGCACTTAAAGCTTTAAGTTTCTTTATTTGTAAGTCTAACATAGCCTGGTAATGTTTACAAACAGTAAAAGAACTGGCGCAAGGAAAAACAAGTTTATCTAGATGTGGGTGCCACGGCATGAAGGAGTAGAAGGGAATGAGATTGCTGATAGCCTTGCTAGGAAAGGTGCAGTATCATCATTCATCGGACCAGAACCGTTTTGTGAAATATCTAAAAACCACACAAAAGATGCTGACAGAAAATGGGAAAAGCAATGCAAATCCTCCCACTGGAAGGTCAAAGACAAGCTAGGAAGTTTATACTACTCGTAAAAAAAGACTTAGGAGAACTACACAAATTCGGCAAATCAGAATTAAAGATACTAACAGGTCGTCTCACAGGTCATTGCCCAGTGAGACACCATTTCAACAAAATGGGCAAAACTGAAAGCTGAAATGTTGCTTCTATACAGATGAAGCGGAAACATATACTTTGCTCATGCCTAATCAAGTCTTAATCTGCCAAAGTTTACGACATTTGGACCAGGTATCCACAATATTTGCTGAAGTGGGAACCACATAAAATCTAATCTATTGCATATGTTTATACATAATAAAATTGATTTATGAAAATAATAACTTAATGGTCAAATTGATATATTAGAGAGCAAATACTGGAATTTTTAGAAAATATTACCTGGAAAACCTGTAAAAGTCGGGGACTTTTTAGATTTATATATAATAGATACCTTGTTCTAAGGGTGAAAGGTGAGTTTTAAGTACTCCGCCACATCCCAATATGCCATAACTCAAGTGACTTTCAACCAATGCATGAAAAAGCAACTTTAATTGAGAAACTTGTAGAATATTTTTTAGGCATCTAAATTTGTATAATATGCCTTGTAATTTTTTTATAACATAATTTGTATGTGAGTTTCGCTTTAAATGAGTCTATAATATCTAAATACATATTTAATTTCCGTTTAAGAATGAATGGTGCATTGTTTTCTCTGATGGCTTATACAACATATTTACAATAGTTCGAAGGTTTAACGACTTCTTGCAGGTGAATGGAAGATAGTGTGTTTTTGCAATATTTATTGTTAGTAATTTATGATCTAGCCAATCTTTAATTACAATGAAATCATTATTGATCCTGACGTTTAGTTCATTCCATGTATCGGCTTTATGAAAGAGTGTAGTGTTGTGGATAAACCTGATAATGTCTCCTTCGCTCTGAAGTGAAAACAACCCATTTATATATTGAAGAGTATGGGGCTAAGGGCTGAGCCTTATGCCACACCATATTCCACGATTTGCGGATCACTCAGCATATTTATTCTTACACTTTGATGCCTGTTTGTTAAGTAGCTTTTAAATAGTTTTAGGCAGGCACCTCTAATTCCTATATAGTCCAAAGAATAAAAGAACAAGTCATGACTGACAGTCAAAAGCTTTTAAAAGATCTGTAAATACACATATATAAGATTTGCTTTCCTCCAGAGTGGTGTATATGTTTTTTGTCAATGCTAGGATAGCATCCTGTGTTTAAACTTTAATTTGAAGCCGAATTGTTTTTCCGAACGTAGATTGTATTAGTTAATAAAGGAAGTTAATCTATGTTTAGTAGCGTCTCAAGAATTTTGCTTAAGTGGGTGATTAATTATATGGGTGTGTAATTACTGGCATCGTTTTTGTCGCCTCTTTTATAAATTGGTGTGATTAGGGAGTCCTTGAAAACTGATGGCCACAAGCCAATTTCCATACATTTGTGAAAATATGTACTAATGGTTTAACAATATAGGTGGGAACTGACTTAGTGTTTCAGCCTATCAAGTCCAACAGATTTTATTTTTTAATTTTTGTATATCTGTCATTTTCTGCGTATCTGTCGGATTAAAAACTATCAGTTTGATGTTAATATTAAAGTTATAATTTTAATTTTTTACTATTTTATCCGCAGAAAAAATAACGGGTTATTATTATTCTCAACTTACTGAATTCCGCTATTATACAGTGTGTACAATTATTGTGTGAATATTTTGTAACTCCTTTATTTAATGCAAAATTATATTCCCTTTCACTGTTATAAGTAGGGCTGTCAAAAATGTTCCGTGGGACAGTGGCGTACGCGAAATTAACTAATACGAGAAACAATAAACTGTTACAATTTATAACAATGTATGTAAAACTTACCCTCTTAACTAGCTGGATAAACTAGCTTGCTTATCACAAACTGGAAAAGATGTGTAGCCATTTTGCAGCATCAGGTATGTTTCTATGGTTGTCTCCATGAGTAATGTTCGCTTTGGTGAAAATATACTCTAATATTTTGAAAACGACCGTTCGACATCTATTGATGTAATACACGCATACGTAAAATAGTCTTTGAACGCACTTAACGGATCTGGGGCTGCACCATCACATATTTGTCTTAATTTGGTAAAACCGGTGTCTTTATTTAACACACTTGCGAACTTTTCTTTAACGAGCTCATTTGTTGCGTACCCTATAGCGTGTAGCAGTAGATTTACTTCGTCCACTATTTGCAGTGACGCCGCTAACGACAACGCACTGTTTTCTAAGTTTTTTATGCTTTCATGTAATGGTTTATAGTTCCTCGCAATATTTTTTAGAGCTGTTTCAACGGAAATGTCTTCGAATTTTGTCTGGCTTTCCTTAATAGCTGCAGCCTCATCTGGATTGAATTGTAGATCACAGCTTTTATTTGTTGGAAATATTCAGCATAATAAAAAGCTGCCTGCAACCATGTTCCTCAACGTGTAAGAATCGGCTGTGATGGTTCAGGAATACCGGGACACTTGCTATGAAATGCACGGAGACGTTTAGGAAATTTAAGAAACACTTTTTTTGTACTTGCTATTAATGCATCCACCTCTGGAAAACCTTTTCGAATAGTTTCTGCCACAAGATGTAAAGCATGCACTTTACACGTAATATGTATAAACATACAACCTTGCAAAGAACGGCCTACCGAACGCATTGTCACGGCGCCATCAGTCATAAACATCAACACTTGACTTTTTGACAGTTCAAATTTTTCTAACGTCTCCAGCACCACCCTGGTATTTGTTTCGCTAGTACACTGACTTAGTCTTTTGCTAGCTAGTAACAGTGGAGCTGTCGGTTTAAGAGGGTCCAGTACTCGTACTGTAACATTTAAAATAGATTTTTTTTTTACAATCTGTTGTCTCATCAACAGATAACCGCAGCCGTGTATTTTTTTAATTCTATTTCATCTTATTTACCATGTCTACGTGTACAGTTGGTAGATAGTTACATAACGTTGTGCGACTTGGTAACTTCACTTGGGCATTGTATTTATTCCAGAACTCTCGAAATGGTTGTTTATCGAGTATATGCAGCGGAACATCACAGGCAATCAGCATTAATAGTAAATCAAACATAAAATGTGTTGTCGAAGACACGCCATTTCTTTTATTTTTATGGTGTACACTATTTATGTGAAGTCACAATCACGCTTATCCCAGCACATCAAATCTTTCTCGCACACTTTACAAATTATTTTAGCACCATCATAGAATGAATCCGGGAATTCACCTATGAATCTATTCACTTTGTCAGCAAATGGCCGTTTTCTACCCTGCGTACGTCTGCCATGCTTTATTATTAAATTAATATCAACAATACAGTACAACAAATAAAATAAAAAGACAAAAACAATATGCAATACGCCCAAGTGACTTAACGTGTACACAACTCGAAAGCTAATAATATACTGGACTGGAGAAAGAGTTTCGCGGTCAAGGTGAATGCCGGCGACAGTAAGTACATCTGTACTCTACGACCATGATACACAGAAACGATTTGCAGTTATAAGCATGACCCTATGCCTATTGCTGACAATTTTTCAGATCTTCGCGATTATTTGTGGGAACACCTAAATAGCTGTCTAACACTTACGTGAGTTTTCTATGAATAAAAGCAATGGTTGTATGAAATTTGGATCGACACTTTTAATTCCAGTTTTTAACTTTATTGAGAAAACACAATGGATACACAGACAGAAACCGTTATGGCAAATTTTCAGGGTCTTGTTGCATTTTTTTAAACAATTGTAAAATTTAAGAGCAAAACGTATACAAGATAATTACCCCAAAAATATATTAATTTGGTTCAATTGTTCTTGTCACTTTTTTTAAGACCATTTTGAAGTGTAATTGTTTGCACACAAATTTTTCTTTCAGACAATTACTTATTAGTATGCTGAAAATAAAACCGGTTAAATATTTTCCTACCTTTCTATTCAATTGTTTCACTTCATACACAAACATGCACGACACAGGTCTCCAGCAAAATAAAATTTATTGACATGTTTATTACCCTTAATATTACCAAAGTCTTGTTGGATCCTGCGCAAGTTCTCCCAAGTCCTGCCAAGTCCTGACTGGTCCTGTCAAGTCTTACGCAAGTCCTGGTAGATTCTTCCAGGTAGTACTTAATCCTGCCAAGTTCTGCCAAAGTCCTGCCGCTATTGTACACCTACTGCTAACAGTGCGAGAGGCTCCCTCGGGGTGACGTCACACTATATTTTTCTTTATAACTCATGAACGCTTAGATATCTCTAAATTCTATAGAAAAATTTGATTGGTTCCTTGTTAAGGTCTACTTGGCGGTAGGGGTTTCAACCCCGTACCTAATGCCCTTCTTGTTCTTAAATTTTTGATTATATATAGAATTAAATCTCCTAAATCTATATACTCTAATGTTTTTTTTTTCATTATAAAAAATTAGAGGTACCTTTGTTAGATATGTGTAAGAATTTTATATACACCTTGTACAGTGTGTCTCATTTAAAATGAGGACACCTAGTTATTTTGGTAATTTTTTGAAAATCAGATTTGAGCTTTGGCACAATTGTAGTCCTATACATATAAGACGTACATTTCGAGGCAACCAACTTAAATTTAAGTAACAAACTGAGACAACGGCAGCCCCACAAATGGAGCCCATTCCCGATATTTTGCTTCGCGTTGAAGATATAGAAAAAAGTTATTAAAAAAAATTTGTTCAGAATCAAATTTTGAGCCCCAATACCAAATTTCATTGCGATATTCGCATTTTTAGTTTTTTCAATATTTTTCCGCAATTTACACACGGTGACAATTTTGGTTTGCAATTTAATAGGATGCCATGGAATTGAAAAAAAATATATTAAACAAAGGTGTTGATTTGACAAAAAAATACATTTTAAGAGAAAAGAAAAAAAAACAATTAACTTTTAGCAATTGAGATAAGTAAAAAACAAACAACAGTTTATAGTAACAATCAGTTTTTGAGATAATTACTCATTGCATTTATTTGAATAAAAATTTTAATTAATTATAGAACGTAGCCTCTCTCAACTAGTCCTCCTTTAATTTGAATACATTTCTCAATTCTTTTACGATTATGATTGGCTACTCTCCTCAGCTCTGGAATGCTGATTTCGCCATAGGCTCGTCTTATTTCAGCACAAAGTTCTTCTCTATTTCTGGGCTTTGTTGTGTAAACGTTATTCTTCACTGTCCCCAGAAATAAAAAATCTTATGGTGTAATATCGAGTGACCTAGGAGGCCAGAGTTCAAAAGGACTATTTCTTCCTATCTAGCGCATTGGACAATGTTCGTTCAACCACTGACGAACAATTCTGGAATTATGTACTGACGCAGCTAGAAAAACATCTCATGTCACACATAAGAGAAAGATTTTCAATTGCATCCCATAATTCTGTATTGAAAGAGTTAAACTAAATACACAGCATTTAACGAGTTATTATAGAAAAACGGACCAATTATTCTGTCTCCTAAAAATCCACACCATACGTTAACTTTCTCTGAATACTGGTCTTTACAATTAATAACCCAAAGAGGATTTTCTGTAGCATAGTATATACAGTTTTGAGAAGATACCACCCCATTAGTGAGAAATGTAGCCTCATTAGTAAACAAAATTTAATTTAGAAAATCTCCGTCGTCTAAAAAATTTCCCTGGGCCCAATAGCAATAATCTAACCTTTTATTTTCATCACCTTCTTTCAAAGTATGTAGAAATTTTGGTTTATAAGGCTTGATTTTATGACGTATGAAATATCTTCTAATTTTCTCCTTGTCGATATTCAGTTGAGACGCTAAATCCCGTAGACTCACTCTTGGATTCGCTTAGTTGATCATTCTGAGGTCTTTTAAAAACACTGCCAGTTTCATTGAAAAGAGCATTTATGGCGGCTGCAGTTCCATGATTTCGACTCGTAAAGATGTTTTCGGTTAAATTCTGCGGCTACTTCTCTGCTACTACAAACCCCATCACCAAATAACCTTATTATTTCGATTTTTGCCCTTAAATGCAGACGCATTTTACGATTGTGAACCAGAACTTTACACAATATAACTCAAAGTTTTGTCAGATTGACATTTGCCATAATCATAGTTTTTATCTAACCCCGTTATGAAATGTCAAGTTTTAAATGCATTTTTGACGTTACGAAACGTCACATTTTTCATAACTCAGTGCCATTACATAACTGAGTGATGTAATGAATTTTTACGTAACTGATTATTTTCATTTTCCTATTTTAAAGCTGGATTAGACAAAATTTTGTACTTAACATGTTATGAAATAGTTATTTACGTAACCAGTTATGAAAAGACTAATTTTATTTGACGAATGTAATATTTGCCAAAACGAGCGAGCGAAGCGAGCGAGTTTTGCAAATTACATGAGTCAAGTAAAATTACTTATCATAACGTGTTAAGTACAAAATTTTATCTAATCCCACTTTAAAATAGGAAAATGATAATAATCAGTTACGTAAAAATTCATTACATCACTCAGTTATGTAATGGGACTGAGTTATGAAAAATGTGACGTTTCGTAACGTCAAAAATGCATTTAAAACTTGACATTTCATAACGGGGTTAGATAAGGTAATTTTACTTGACTCATGTAATTTGCAAAACTCGCTCGCTTCGCTCGCTCGTTTTGGCAAATATTACATTCGTCAAATAAAATTAGTCTTTTCATAACTGGTTACGTAAATAACTATTTCTTCCATGGCATCCTATTAAACTGCAAACCAAAATTGTCACCGTGTGGAAAAATATTGAAAAAATTAAAAATGCGAATTTAGTAATGAAATTAGGTATTGGGGCTCAAAATTAGATTCTGAACAACTTTTTAATAACTACATATTTTCTATATCTTCAACGCGAAGCAAAATATCGGGAATGGGTCCCATTTGGGGAGCTGCCGTTGTTTCAGTTTGTTGCCTAAATTTAAGTTGGTTGCTTCGAAATGTACGTCTTATATAGGACTACAATTGTGTCAAAGCTCAAATCTGAATTTAAATAAATTACGAAAATGACTAGGTGTCTTCATTTTAAATGAGGCACAGTGTAAGTATATAAGTATTTAAAAAAATATTTTTGGACGTCCGTTATAGTTTCAAAAAAAAAAAACAGTTTGAGATTGATATCCATTTAAATATTAACATTTGCTAAAATTGAGTCACCAAAAGGGATAATTGTCAACTTTGTATCCGATGATTTTCAGTAGCATCCATAATAGGCTCACACAAAATTCCACATTGGAAAATATCTTTTTAGTGACCCAAAATAACATTAAAAAAAATTAAAAGGATCATTCGAAACCCAGGATCCTGCTTGTTACTAAGGCTGGGAATCGAATACGAATAATTCGAGTATTCGAATATTCGAGTATTCGAATATTCGAGTATTCGAATATGAATTATTCTAATGGGAAATGATTCGAATATTCGAATACTTGAATATATTGGAATATTCGAATATATTCGAATACTCGAATATTTGAATACTCGAATATAATCGAGTATTCGAATATTAGATTATATTTGAGTAAATTTGAATATTAAAATATATTATTAAATTATGTACGAATAGGTATGCAGTATGCATCCAACCAAAGTAGGGAGATAGTAGGCATAGATAGGTACCTATTCTAAAATCCAAATATATAAATAGACCACATTAGTGGCACGTTTTACTCCCAGTCAAACTATTCCATCTCTTTCTCGCCTCGACCTTATTCTTACTGTACTAAGGCAGGGGTTAAAATTAAATTTTAAATTTTAGAAAACCTGTAAATATTTAACTATTGACTTTTCATGTATTTGTTTTACCTTCACAATCTGCGTCTTTTTTAAAAACATTCTAATTTTAGAGCACTTTTATTTTCTTCGAAAAGGAAAAATAGTTATGACACAGAAGTATAATAAACTAGCTCTATTTTTGTTTTATTTAAGCTTCAATAGTTAAATGTGAACAATAGCGCCTCAATCCTAAAATAAAATACTAACTGAATAATTCTGACCCTTAAAGCACATGTACAGGAGACATACCCTATTGTGGGTATGGAAAGCAAATCAAATTGCCTGCTTAGTGGATTACGTCACGACTATTATTGTGGTCTATCCAACCAAATACTCAAATGAAGTATTCACTAATCACTATTCACTAGTATTCAGTGCTATACCTATTAATAATGACTATTCGAGGATCTGGATTATTCGGATACCTATTTGAATAATTTGGATTATTAGAGTATTCGAATATTCGAATTAATCGAATAGGTATTCGAATAATTCGAATAATCCGATTACTTGAATAATTCGAATATCCGAATTCGAATACCTATTCGAATAATTCGATTAATCCGAATATTCGAATATTTTTTCGAACGAATATTCGAATACTAAAATCTGTAAAATTCCCAGCCTTACTTGTTACCGTACCATGTACTTTACACATATTATTTTTTATTGCTTTTGCATATTTATTTTTAATGTTATTATTTTTTTTAAATAATTACTCACATCAAAATGGACCTCGCATGCAAAAACGAAACTTGTTTTCGAAAAGTCCTTTGGATCCGTTTAACCATCTTTAACTGCATTTCACTAGCAACAACAATACTACGATGCTTGCTATCCAATGACGTCACTGTATCAATTTGCCCGGTCGGCAGTGTTTGCGTGCGTAATGGACTATCAAATCTTAATATGAACAAATTTCGTAAAAGAAAAAATAAAAAAAATCCTTTACACGGGGTGTTTTGTATTAAGATTCCAAAAAATGTAAAAGTTATGTTTTTTTGCATGGGGCGTATTTCGAGCTAGACTGACTAGTGTGGTGGACCCTCGTCTAATTAATACCACATCTCTTGTTAAACAAGTTACGGCAAATCGTTTTGTAAAAAGTTAAATACATCACATCTGTGAAAAGTGTGGTCATGTGATGTAATCGTGAACAACTATGCCTCCCCAAACATTAATTGCCCACTTATATTGTAAATCCTGTATCATTAAAATATGTGGATTTTGGGTGTCATAATAAGGAATGTTACGCAGATTAACAAAACCGTTTCTGTGAAATGTTGTCTCATCCGTGAAAAGCATAAACATGAAGAAATCTTCATTTTCAATAATTTTCTGACGAACCCACTGACAAATTAAAGCTTTTTCAAAATCAGCCACTTCCAGAACTGTCTTTTTTAGGTCTTTTGAAATTGAACCTTTTTTATATCTAAATTAACCGATTTTTCGTAGATTCTGGATTTTCAGTAACAGACAGTGCACTTGCAAATTCTTTATCCGTGTTTAGAACAGTTTTGGTTCTTGTATTTTTTTTATAAAAAACATTACCAGTACAACCAATCTCTCTTTCAGTATTCTAACTTTTCTTCAGGATGTCTGGAAACTTCTGGGCATAAAACCGCGATGCCAAAAGACAGTTTCCATTATTTTCCTCGATTGCGCCACCATATTAACCTATCGAGATTTTAAATATTTTTCTTTGGAGGAATTTAATATAGACTTGCAATCTGTCGATTGGAACAGAATCTATCAAATAAATTCTATTGAGGAAAAAACATCATTTTTAAATAAAAACATTATTACTTTATTTGATAAGCACACTCCTGTCAAAACTGCTCGTATTACAAAACCGAAAGCTCCATGGCTAACGGACGTCATTAAAATTATGATAAAAGATAGGGGAGGATGCATTAAAAAAATATAATCTCACAAAATCAGATGTAGATCTCGATCATTATAAAAGATTACGTAATTTCACATTAGAAGCTATTCGTAAAGAAAAGAAAGGTTATTTAAATTTTATTTTAATAAATGAACCCAATCAAGTAAAACGTGGAAAACTTTAAATGACTTAAATATAACTCCCAATAAGGCATCTGAGATTACCTTCACATATTGCTGGTGATGTTGATGGAATTAACAATTATTTCCTGTCTGTAGCCTCCAATATGAATGAGGATTGTTCAGAAATGACCGATATATATGATTCTGGTCAGTTTAATAATAATATTAACTTTAATTTTCGTTTAGTGGGACAGGACGATATTTTGAAATCTTTAAATGAGATAAAGTCAGATGCTGTTGGAAATGATGGTATCTCTCGTAAAATGATCAAATACTGTATGCCAGCTCTTCTTTTCCCCATTACACATCTAATTAATAAAGAGGCTACTTTCCAAATTCTTGGAAAAAGTCCATAGTGCGACCTCTCCCCAAAGTCACAAATCCAACCGGTTCTTCAGATTTACGCCCTATTAGCATTATTCCATTAATGTCAAAAATTCTAGAAAAAAATTGTTTACAAACAACTTTACCAATATGTCAATGAAAACCATATATTACCATCTAGACAATCGGGATTTAGAAGCGGGTATAGCACTGCAACCGCTCTTATTAATTTGTGATGATATTTTGAGAAAATGGGATGAAGGAGAGCTGACAGCACTAGTGTTACTAGACTTTTCAAAAGCATTTGACACCATAAATCACCGCTTGTTAATTTCAAAATTAAAATATTATGGCCTAAATAACACCTCAATAGATTTTTTCGAATGTTTTTTATATGGTCGAACCCAGCAAGTTAAGATGGGCTCTAATATGTCTAATTCTGTTGATATTACCAGTGGTGTTCCCCAGGGGTCAATATTGGGCCCAGTGCTTTTTTTACTTTACACATTCGATCTCACAAACTGTTTGAGTCAATGTGAAAGTCATTTTTGTGCTGATGACACTCAAATTTATTACAGCTTCCGTCCTGATGAAGTTATCTTGGCAAATACTATATTAAATAAAGATTTAAAAACAATTATTGATATATCTAAAAAGCATAATTTATATATTAGTGCATTAAAGTCATCACTGCTTTTGATCGGTAGCCAAGCTTATAAAGATAGGGTAGAAGATGTCATCAGTATAAAAATACAAGACTTTAAGCTTCCAGTAATTAAACCTACAAAGAACCTTGGACTAATCATTGATAGTAATTTAAAATTCACGGAGCATGTTAGTAAGTGTTTACAAAAAGCATACTGTTCTCTGAAATTCTTGTATTCAAATCGTACTATCTTATGTCAAAACAAATATTGTGTGAGCAACTTGTTTTATCTTTCTTTAATTATTGTGATGTAGTATATGGGCCATGTATTGACTCATTTGATGCATGGAGAATTCAGAAAATGCAAAATAACTGTTGTCGGCTCATTTTGAATTTGCGAAAGTATGATCATGTCTCGAGACAAATAAATAACCTCTTTAAACTGGTTGAATATAAGAAATCGCCGATTGATTCATTTAACTACATTATTACATAAAACAAATGTAATTAAAATACCGAGCCTGTACTATAGTTCATTTACTAATTTTACATACAATAAGAATTGTTTTCTGTTATCTATCATGCATCAAATAATTGAAAAATATACAAGGATTTTCATTAAAAAAAAAAAAAAAAGAAAAAAGTCAAATTGAAAATGTCCGACGTTGGCACAAAAACTTCATGTATTGCTGAATGTTACAATTTTAGCAGTAGTATCCTCAGAGCTTTATCTAATACGAATTCTATCATTGATATGATTGGCAAAAGATAATTTAGTATCAAATAGAACACCAAGATCTTTGAACTAATTGCGCATTATTAATCTGATAAGTAAATTTTCCTGGATACTTAATTCGATAATATATCATCGAATTACATTTTGCGATATTTAATTGCAGCCTATATGTACTAGATCAGGTTGATAGCCGTATGAGATCAGGTTGCAATTGAGCACAGTCTTCTATACTAGCAATAGGACTAGGTATACAGTTTTAAATCATCAGAATATTGTTTAGATCTTGATTGTAAATCATTGGTAATGTCATTTATAAAAATATTAAATAATAAAAGTCCGAATACAGAGCCCTGGGGAACACCAGATGTTGGGATAATCTCAGTAGACCAGAAACCACGATGGTATACAGTTAGCCGTCTATTCACTAAATACGACTCAAAAAATTCTGTTAGACCAAATGCTGACATTTTGCGTAATAAAATGCGGTGGTCAAGTCTGTCGAGGGCTTTTGAAAAAAAATATATACTTAGTTGGACACAAAATATAAGAAACAAAAAAAAAAAAACAACCCACACATTCAAATATCTTGTTGATTAGGAAAAGGACAATTGACTTGCGAGATTATAGTAAAGACACCTCGGACTATTTATCTATTTTCTTTATCTGTGCGCAATTAATTTTTCATTGTGCAAATTTCAAAAAAGGTGTAACTCTTTATATAATCAAAATTTTCTAATGAAATTTTAAACGTTTTAGAAAAGTGTCCTCCTGATAATGGAAAAAACGAGGAAAAAAAGTATATTTTACAACAGCAAACCATTTTTGCAACTTTTTTCCTGAAGTTTACTGCAATATATATTGCAAAACTTTTTCATTTAAGTGTAGATCCAATATTAAGATACGGCAAAATAAATTTCACTATTCACCACTGGTGCGGCACATCGATAATCAAAGAAATGGGTAAATAGCAGTGGCGGTTCGTGGGTCAAGAGATAGGGAGGTCAATTAGAAAAGTTTACTGCATTACCTACCTTTTAAAGTGATTTAAATTCCAAGTCGATCCTCCGGTCTTTTTGAGATGCAAAGTGGTCAATTACTTTTTCATTAAAGTCTTTTATCTTCTTTATTAATGCCCTTTCTATGGTAAGCATAGCTAAAGAAGATAACCTTTCCTGACCCATGGTATTTCTTAAAAATGTCTTTATTCTTTTTAAGGTGGAAAAACAACGTTCACTTTCGACGGTAGTCATAGGGAGAGTACACAAGATTTTTAACAGTTTGACACTTTCAGAAAAAGTATTGCACAAATTATTGTTAATAAAAAGCTGTAACAAAGCAACTGCACCTTCACTATTGAAAAAATCTTCTCGGCTATATAATACTTCTAATTCAGTTTTAAGTTTCAAATGATTTATGACTGGATACTCCGTTTTAACTAATTTAAACATATCTTGAGGAAAGCTTTTTTTATAATCTTTAAATCGATCTGCGTGAAATAACTGATACACTGCTAAATGATTACTGAAGCCAAACTTGTTTTTGATCTCAGATGTAATTATATCACAAACTTCTAATGAAATTCTCCTTTTTGATTCTTCCGTTTTACATCTCTGGGCAGACTGCATGGATGTCTCCTCCAAATAGTTATTTAAAATTTTATTTCTGATGTCTTCAATTTTACTATTAAAAACGCCAATACATTTATTTACTGTTATGACATCGATATTACATTTTTGTAATTGATTGAACAATATATCACATTGAGGCATAACTAAGTGAAAAAAATTTAACCAGTAAAGAAAATGTTCATTTTGTAAGTAGCTTTTTAAACCAATAGCTTGGTTTAGAGTGTTGTTTTCTGATTCATTATCAATGATTTTTTCTAAACAATCTAATAATTCTGTTCGATAGGTATAAACAGTCTCTATGCACTTTGTATTAAAATTCCATCGTGTTGGAGCCGCTTTAGGTAATCTCATCTTAACAACATTATCTAACACGGCTGTTCTTTTTGGCGATTTTCCAAAGAATGAAGAAAAGCTATGTAAATTAGCAAAAAAAATTGTTATGCTTTTATCCTGACTTGATGCTTTTTGTAAAATTAAATTTAGTTGATGAGCATAACAATGAATAAAACTTGCTGAAGGATAACTTTTTTTAATTTTGGCTTGTACACCTCCAAAAGCACCACTCATTACTGATGCTCCATCGTAACTTTGTGCTATCAATTTTTCAGGACTTTCATTAATTTTCAGACATTCTAACTCTTTTAAAATTACATCTGTCAAATGCTGCGCTGTCGTTCCTTGAGGCTGAATAAATTTCCAAAATCTCTCACATACAACACCGTCTACGAGTAAAACGTATCTAAACACAAAAACTACTTGTACTTTATTGGAACTATCTGTGGTTTCATCCACGTGAACTGCAATGAAGTCAGATTGATTAATTTCAGATTTTATTTCTTCGTGAATAATCGCCAGTGTCGAATCTAAAAGTTCATTTTGAATTGCCTTCGAAGTGCCCTTAAACACAGTACTGTTTTGCAAATGGTCTTTAAAAATGGCATCTAGTTCAGATACAAAATTTACTAGATCTCGAAATATTCCCGGGTTATCAGAGGACTCTGTTTCGTCATGTCTGCGTAGTGCTAGCTCAAAAGCTCCACAGAATAATACAGTCTATTATTTTATTTAAAATATATCTATTTTTAGAAACGTTTTCGTTGTAAGCTCTTAAACTTTTTCTATAGGCACTGTCTAACTGCATTCTAATATCAACTGTACCAAGTGTTCCTAGACTACAACAGTCATTTATATAACTTGATGCGAGCGAATGTTCCTGTACTTTTATTTTTAAATGTTTCAAGTCAGTTTCACCTATTTTGGACCATACAGGATCAGGATCATCACCAAATAACAGGCATGGGAAACAAAAAAATGCGTTTTTTACCTCGCATCCGCAAATTCACTCGGATAAATCGTACATTGAATTTCGAAAATACCTATTAACTTCTTTTTCCTTATCAAGAGATGTTTGCTTTATCGTCATATTATGTTTTGGACGGCCACCACCTTTGAATTTCACTCGGTCTTCATAACCCAACTTATGTCCATCTTTTAGTTTTAATATATTTTGTACAACACTCATATTTAATAGTAAACACCAAAAACACTGTTTTACTTAATTTCACGACAAATAGAGATTTACTAACAAAATATTCACAAATAAAAACATTAAAAACAACGCGACAGAATTTATCGAACAACGCGTACCTAGTCAGCATTAAGACTAGTCTACTGAACTTCGTGCGTTACCGTTTCCGTAAAATGTGTCAGGGACATTGTCCCCGCCAGTGTTTTCTGTCTCTTTTGCTTTCAGACGATTCGCGCATAAGTCTATGTCACTTTAATTCGTTGTAAATTCGGTCCGTAGCTAGCTTTCAGGACAAGTTGTGGATTGACCCAAGATTTTTAAATTCTATAAATGAATAATGTAATGAATATGAGTAGAGGCTCGGTGCTCGGAGGGGATACGAAATCCTGCGATCTAGATATTTGAATAGTATTGTGCATAGAATGAACTGGAAACTTTAATATATTTTTTAAGAATATTAAAAATATATATATTATATATTTTTAAACTTCAGAAAATGAATAGCTCTATTTTTTTATTTGTATGTGGGAGGTCATTGACCAAATGACCCTATAGAAGAACCGCCAGTGGTAAATAGCCGACACTTCTTTGTTACACTGCCGCAAAGCGATTGACCTTTGGTCTCAACGAGGAATTCAAATTTATAACTTGAGCTTTTTCATCTTTTGTCTATGCATGACATATTATTTCGATTCAGTTTGATGAGACGCCGCAGATGCTAGACAATCCTGATATCACCCAGGACCAGCTGGATATCATCTACTAATTATTATGCGCCGACCATTAAGTTGTTATTTGCAATCACAAGACCAGTCAGAAGTACTTTGTGGTTCCATATAATGAATTAAATCTATAAAAACTTGTTAAGCACTCTCAATAATACGTACACGTGTACATCATATGATTTGAATTTTTTGTAGCCTTGTGTTTTCAACATTAAATTATTCACACAGTAATTTATTCTACTTATAAATTTTTAGTGAAGATCATTGATCGTAATTTTTTCTTTAATTCCACTGTTGTTGATTACGTGGTAATGGTAACTAATTGATAATGTTTCTTTTTTACAGAAGGACGAGATCATTGAATGCCCCATCACCCGTCCAACAATTTGGACCATGTGGTCGTATTATGAAAAACTCTGCTATGGTCATGTAAGTGCGTCTTTTTCTTTTTAATTAAATTATTTTAAATTACATTTTCAACAATTACTAGCGTGACGGGTTCCATTCCCGGTTAAGTAACTAGGATTTTTTCGGAAGTAGAAATTAATTCCAACATACTTACTTGAATATAGAGTATGTGTCAGTTGTCTCCAGATCAGTAGCCTGACCCCACCGGACAACGCTACTTTAGGTACACAGAGAGCTGTATTACCTGTGAATCTTAGTAGTGTTAATGTAATGTTATATAGGTTGTTGCAGAATACGAAATCTCCTAAGGCGTGATTTTTGAGCCAATTCTTCACCCAGTATAAATATTATATCCTCTTTGAGGTATAGTTTACAAGCAATGGACATTCTCCCATTTTCTTATTTGTTTGTTAGGTAGTATTTAAAAATCAAAGTTCATAAAATTTTTCAGAATTTTTCTGAACGCAATAAATGGGTAAAAAATCACAGTTTTGAAGTTTAGTCTTATAACGTCATCCGACTACATTCGCGCAGAAACACAATCAGCCAGTGGTACCGACAACGGTATTGTTGTGTTGTCAGATTTGCCGATTATCGTGTTTCTAGTTATATCGTATTTATTTCATTTCTAAACTTTAACGTTTTACATTAAAAAATCATGAAGCATTTTTGAATTAAAACTTTTCAAAATCAATAACATACGCCAGGTTGCAAAATAAATATTTACGTTTCATACTGTATGCAAGTTAATTTTCAAATTTGTTTACAACATAAAATAAATGTATAAATTCGTGAAAAAGTTAACAATCAAAAATTTTTTCATATACTTAATAATATTTCTCAATAAACACATGAAATATGACAACACTGGCTTGACCAAAGAAGAGCGCACGTTAATAGAGATAAGAATTTTGGGCGTCATGATCTAAATAACTGAAGAGGGTTGGAAGCCGCAGAAAGATGTAGATCTAAAATAATTCCATGTTGTTTGAATATGGCTAACAGTTTGATGAGTATAACATTAACACTAGCAGTTTTAGTAGTTTTCTTAAAGGCACAGATAACAAAAATGATTTATTTTATACTGTTTGAAGGGGGCTGAAAGTTTGGTGGGTGTAACACTAACACTAGTAGTTTTAGTAGTTTTTTTATTAAAAGCATATATTGCAGAAAGAACTCTAACTGTTTTAGTGGTTTATTAATTTTTATTAAGTTGCCTTCCCGTATACCGTCCTCCAACACAGTTTCTATAAATTCTCGAAACAGTAAGTTGTCCAACTGTATTCACGGATTGTTACAGTTCACCATAAACTTCACCGAGTTCGTGTTTAAATGTCTCTGTTTGTCTTCCCAAATTGAAGCCTGGTGTTTCTTCGACGCCACATATGTTACCTTACTGTGATTTTACTTATATAAGAAGGCCCTCTATCGCACACTTTACAAGTTAGGACCACACAATCAAACGCCAAATCGAGGTAATCGTGAATCCATGATTGCACTGTTTCTGCAGGCGCGGGTTGCCAAAAACTACGTAATTACAAATGAAAGAAATAAAACAACATTTTTCATAGTTGTATATTCAACAGTTCTCCACTGTAACTGTTTGCAAGCTGGACAGAACGAACAGGTAGACAAATATAAGATCCAGGTAGTCAGCCTTCCCCACATTTCTTGACGATCGACAACTCCTTATCGGTCCAGGTTTTATAATAATAAGTTAATGTGTAAGTAAATACACTGTCAGAAGTTACGATTTATTTTATTATTATATCGCGTATTTTTCGGAATATAGTAGTTAATAAACCCCGCTCTGGCATGTCGCCCAAAATTCCTATACTAAATATTTCAGGGACGGGATACTATGCTAGAACCCAGTACCTGTAACTACTACTGCATCATATGGTTGACACAATGACGTATGTACATAGATAAATAAAAGCAAAAGTATAAAATGAATAATGAAATTCTAGCATAGGCCTGCCGTATTATATAATTACATTTTGTGTATTTATATAATGCACTGCGCGTCTATGCTAGAGCACCTATGTAAGACTGAAGATCGATAAATGGTCGCTCTGCGAGATCAGGTACATCAGTTACTTTTTTAGTAAAAAAAATTTTGTGCCCATATAAAATGAATGGAGTACAGATCGGATCAGACAGCTCTACCAACTGAAAAGTGAGGGTCGTAAATAGTGATGGGAACTATCGAATAAAACCTATCGAATAATTCGGTAGTTGGTACTTATTCGATTAATTCGATAGTTGAAATACAAATGAATGAATTTAAAAAATGTTGGATGAGCGTATTTTATTCATAGATAAGAGACACATTTTATTATGTGATACGATAAATAGTGTCTGCAACTGCTAACTAACTGATGATGATATGTGACTGATACAGAGCTATGTTGGTTCTGATTCAAAATACACATTTTTTATGAGAGGTGAAACTCATCAGCATTAATTAGCAAGTTAACAATATCATTCAGATGATGTTTTGTAGAAAAGTTCTAATTGAATTAATTTATTCGAATGAATTCATTCGATAGTTGCAATCATTCATTCAGTAAATATTCGATAGTTCAAATCAATCGATAGTGCGCATCACTAGTCGTAAAGTACGTGGGAACTGTTCAGTAACATTTTCGTAGCAGTATAGTAGATGCCAGTTTAAAGATACCAAGAAAATTACATCATTCGTCGCATTTGCTACTTTTTGGTAAACATAACTACATAGCGAAATTGTTGTAGTTCCCGTAACCATTTTTCAAGCAGCAACAACTATAACGTTAGTCGCATCTGCTACTTTATTGTAAATGTAACTTTGAAGGGAAATAATTTTGGTTTTTGTCACCCCCATTACGTGACAAATACTTTGTTGACGTATATACCACTATAAAGTTACTCGAACTAAAATCACCATTTTTCTATTGTTGAATGATGACGATATGTTGCATAGATAAAAATATGATTCCGAAAAACATTTTTTTATTAAATATGGTCATTTGCAAACATGTTTTATAAATAGATCATTATTACTTCATAATACATAAAACAAAAAAAAATGTTTTCCATAAGAAATTTAGCATTTTCGATTGTACACATAATTTTTTACCAAATTTTTTTTTTCTAGAAAGCGCGTCTTTTTTTATCAAAGTATCATGGTAACATTTTCCAGAGAACAGGTAGTTGGTTTAATTTCCACACTTAGAGTGAATCCAATACATCATGGTTTATTATAGTTTATCCAATGTCAGTTTAAAATATTATAAATTCAGCGTCAGTGTTACGTGTATAATTAACGATTTTAAAATATTGTAGGGCATGCATTGAAAAGTTTTGAAAAGTAAGTTACGCGCACCTATGGATGGCATGCGTTCGAGGTCGATTTACAAAGGAATGCCGCGCTCTTGTTTTTTATATCGTTTTAAACTGACATTGGATAAACTGTACCTACATATGCTTCATTCAATCGATGTAATTTGGACATATTTACTTCAAACTCACAATTAGTAACGCCGATTGCATTACATTATATTTTGCTATTTGAACGAGATGGAGAGCAAAATATAGTTTGCTGTCATATCAAAGAGCTGTTCAAAAGTTAGTTGTTTCTACTACTTGGTTACGTTCTGTTTACGTAATAACCTAGTTGTCAACACATAAGAGGGAAGGCTCCGGAATAGTAATTGCCACGTAATAACTACTTCCCATTTTGGTGAATGCCTGGTAGAAGGATCGTTCCCATTACGTAACGGTCATTAATTGCGGAAACCTTGAAGTTTCATTGATGGTAGCTAGTAGCTACTACGTAGAGACTACTAAATATGCCCTGGCGGAGTTTATTACATTGCTATTCCACAACTCAACAAGGACAGATACACACCACAACCATTCACTGCGACATTTGCCAGATGCCGCAGCTGAGACTCGAACTCATGAGAGATAGACAGTGACTAGCCCTGTTCTGCCACACAACAACGCTCTAGCTATCTGTGCTACCATCTCAGTATTTAAAAACGCCACTATGCATCGATGCCCTAGCCAAGATTCGAACCGGGGACTCCTTGATCTCAAGCCTAACGTATAAGCACTGAGTCGACATTGCATCGATGTGCCACTCTTTACGGGAACTTTTTTACCTGCTCTCGAGCCAATCAAGGACAAGGTAGGAAAAAAGGTCGCAAAAGGACAAATCAAATATTCGTATTAGAGTCTTGGGCCTCTTCATGTAGTTAATTAAATTTTTTATATTCCAATTGAGAATGCATTTTTAGAGGCGGAGAAAAAGGTCGAAAAGGAACAGAATAAATATTTTTTAAGTGGTACGGTATCGTTTCAATCTTGAATAGAGTAGAATATGTTCTAATAGAGTCTGAAAACGTAAACAATTTACGAAAATGTATTGTTGGTTGCATACACGTTACTAGCGGAAACGATAATCTGTTTCAGCAAAATTACGTCATAGTTTTTCTCAATTGAAACATAATCTAAAAGATGGCGCAAAAATTTGTACCCGATTTACTTCAGGTACTGATTCGTTTGGAAGTTACTATGAGTAGAATTTATTATTATGATCAGAAAATGGTATCAAGCAAATGGTCATCTCTGAAGTGATGGGCTCGTTTTATGCTATTTTCCAACGTGTCAGCCGCTGTGTTGACTATTCGTCGCGTTTGTTTGTTCTCAAAACTGTTAAAGTTTCGGGACGATTCACATTCACTGTCCTTCAAGTAGCCCCATAGGAAAAAGTCTGCCGATGGGGTGTAATTTGGACAATCTCTGTGATTTTTCAAAATCGCCGTGTTTTGAGATATGACATGCAGCAAACATTTCCGCCAAAATGGCAAATGATTATCTTACAGTGTGTGCCGTAGTGCTGTCCTTGTGGAACATGTTCTCTAAGCCAAGTTCTTCCAATCGCTGACGCCAGGAGATGAGCTACCCCCAAACTGGAAATTTTGCCGAACCTCTTCTCTATAGTAGGGATTTACATTCCTTCCAAAAGATGGTATATCACTAATACAACCCTCGCCTAAGATTACATAGCTTTTGCGTATATGTTGATGTACAAACAACTAGAAGACTGGACGAGATCGCCGAGTTTTACTTGAGTTACCATCAAGTTACTGACTGCGACTACCGTTGCTTAATTTTTCGTATCGAATACGAGTATTGTTAAGGCAAATTTACGCTCGCCCTATCAATGTACTTTATTGTTATCATTAATATTAATTCCTTGAAAATGTGTGATATTGAAAATTTTAATTATAACAAATATAGGAAAAGTTGAAAAATCTTATCGCAGTTTTTTTTGTAAAATCCAGAGATATAGTAATTTTTTGCCTAATTAAGGTTTCGGTGTTTTCCTGTCTTTTTATACTATTTTACCTAAAACGACAAATTTTCGGTTCAATAGAAACGGAATGAGATACCAAAGTTTGATTTCAGCGTTTTTCTGTCTTTTTTTATACTATTTTACCTAAAACGGCAAATTTTCAGTTTAGTAGTAACGAAATGAGATACCACAGTTCGATTTGCTCCAGTAGTTTTATAATCGAAATATATTAAATGGAAATATGTAAACTGGCTTCAGCGGTTATTGAAATATGTTTAAAAACTTCAAAAATATACACCACTTATTGAAAAATTAAAATTGTTACAGAGGCAAAAAATACATAATTCATATATAAAAAAATATTTTGCTATTTGGACATTGATGAAATATTAATATATTAAATAACCGAATCAGTGATTTATACAATGGTTACAAGTCCGACTCTGCTTCTATTTGAGAGCTGTGTAGAGACTCCTCTTCTCAATATTTAACGATTTGAAAATTATAATTTATAAATACTTTGTTTGGCAACCAAATAATAGATAATAGAAGTGTCTTAAAATATTTAAGGAAGGTCATATCTATTACAGAATATTCATAATATTTACCTGACCGTGACCTAAGATTATAAAAATGAAAAAATATATAATCAACTAATTTAATTTTATAATTTACTATATAATTAGCATTTGTGCTATTTTTACTCTTTTTAACATTTATTTTCTATTAAACAAATTCTTACATTCTAATGATATGTTTCCATAATTATTAAGCTTTCAATAAGTAAAATTATATATGAACGTACGTTATTGCAATTTCTTGCAAAACTTTTTCCCAGAAATAGAAACAAGAGATTGACTTTGGACTTTTGATGACACTGAGAAATTTTTTATATACATATATAAAAAAAAATAGTATCGGCTGGTGGTCCTCGTTACTTATCGAGCTAATGCATGGTGTATAGTGTGGAACAGCCAAATGGAATAAATTCAGTATCTCAATTATTGTACATATTTATAAAAAATCCCGAGACACGTCGATTTTGGATTCGAAAATGACATCCTGCGATGTAAAAATTTCATCCCTAAATTTAACCACCCTCGAGTGGCATTTGTAACCCCTAAATTTTTAAATGGGAAGTAGGGGCTTGTGATACCTCATTTAAAAGGTCTTTTCATTCTATATTCAAAAATGCCATGGTTTTAATATTTATTGCAAAAATTAACGGTCTGTTTGACGGAATTCGCTATAACAAAGGAAAAACATAAAAACTTACAGCATTTTGTTCTTGCAGACTAGCAAAAACAATTTGTGTTCTTTTTCAACATTATCATCTAAAAAAGAAGACATAAAAACTTATCAAAATCCTTCATAGCTGGCATTGCCGTTTTATTGAAAACGCCGTAGCCACTTGCTATTTGATTGACAGCAATAAATAATTGTCAGTGTTTTTCGTATCGTTTGAGTTCTGCTAACTGCAATTCCTAAACTTGGTTTATTTAACAGAAATGCATAAAATAACAATTATACAGATGGTTGGTTACGGAGATAGAATGCGATCACAGGCCGTAGTTGCTCTTCTATTTCAAGAAAAATGTCCTTATTTGCGGCCTATATCCCAAGGTACAATTAGCAAAATTGAAAAGCAGTTTCGCCAAAATGGATATGTACGGCAGATAAAAAAAACTTCCAATGCAATGAGCAACGATACCAAATTAGATATACTGCTTGAGTTTGAAGAAAACCCACATAGTTCAAGTCGACAAGCAGCTTCAGCATTGAATGTTTCCCATTCCTCGATTATTCACCTATTAAAAGAAAATAAAATGCATCCTTATAAATTGACCCCAACTCGGGAGCTTAGTGAAGACGATTTTGATAGAAGAACGCATTTTTCTGATCAAATGATGCAAAGGTTAGGCTAGCTAATAATGTTACCCAACTAGAAAATGTTTTGTTCTTTTCATGGCCATGTTAATCGTCAAACTGTTGCTACTGGGCTAATGAAAATTTTCACTGGATGAGAGAATTAATTACATACGCAAAATCCTGAAAAGGTTAATGTTTGGGCGGGGATAATTGGAGACCATGCCATTTGTCTCTTTTTCATTGATGGCAATTTGAATGGAGATAATTATTTAGCTCTGCTCCAAAATAATGTCGTACCAACTTTGGCAAACTTATATTCTGCTCAAGCAAACCCTCAAGTTCCAGCCGATGTGGTATGGTTCCAGCAGGATGGAGCACCACCACATTACCGAATCAATGTTTGGCAATACCTCGACGTAACATATCCAAATCAGTGGATAGGGAGGGGAGGATCGTTAGAATGGTCAACACGTTCTCCTGATCTTACATCCTTGGATTTTGTTTTATGGGGATATGTAAAAAGTATGGTATATAAAACTAAGTCAAACGATATAGCTGACGAGAAGAAAAATATCGGTTACGGTAAGGTCAGTCACGCCTCAGATGTTGGAAAACGTTAGAAGACATTTTTATTTCAGATTAGAATGCTGTCAAGACGTTCAAGGAACTCATTTTGAATATCTCCTACGTTGAAATTATTTTTTTTTAGTTTGCTGTAGCGAATTTCGTCAAGCAGATGAATTTATCTCTCTTACTGTTAATTTTTACAATAAATATTAAAACCATAGCATTTTTGAAGAGAGAATGAAAAGACCTTTCAAATGTGGTATCACAAGCCCTTACTTTCCATTTAAACATTTAGGGGTTGCAACTGCCACTCGAAGGGGGTTAAATTTAGGGATGAAATTTTTACGTTGAAGGATGACATTTTTTGAATCCAAAATTGACGTGTCTCTGAATTTTTTTATAAATATGCACAATAATGGAGGAACTGAATTTATTCCATTTGGGTGTTCCACACTATGTATAAAAAGTGGGCGTGCTGTAAGGCGTTACCAGCAGGTGAAAATTTTTCAGGATGGCCAAGGCATTTTTCAGTAACGATATACAGGGTGTTCCATAATTACGTACCGTCTTTCAAGAGGGTGATAGAACTAGAAAAAATTAGTTGATTTTTGTATTTAAACCTTTGCCTTAAATCAGTTCATAGATATTTTTTCAAAAGATATTGGAATAAAATATATTTTCAATTCACCCAAATACAACCGAAATACGGGGGTGTGTCTGCTTAAAGTGGAGCACACTGTATACAATATAGTTTTTCTAAGTTAAAAATCAAACAAAAAAAAGCGGGGTGAACCGTATCTCAGTGACACCCCGTATACAGGGAGGTCTAAAATTCACTGAGGGTTTTTGGTAGTGTGGAATATCTTTTTTATTTGTGGCCAGATTTTGAATTTGTTTGAGAATCCTATTTGGTCGAAATGGGGCATGTGTGCCACAGAAGCAGAGGTGGCAATTTGGCCGATATTGAGTTCCGTGGAAAATGTATGTAGCTCTCAATAAAATATTAATAAAATAACCATTTTTCATTTTTTATTTTTGGAGTTATCAAAATTAAAATCACACACTTCTTGTTAGGACACTCTTTATACAGGGTCATTCTTAATTATGGTGAAGATATTTAACTGCATATAGAGGAACGGAGATTAAGGGACCCGTATTTTTTCCTTTTGATTTTTTTCCATTTTTAAGTGTTTCAATAGACCCTTGGGGGGACATCGGAAATGTTCTTTCTGCAATATTCTCAAATCTGTTATGTAATGTAAAGTAAAAGAGGATATTTCTTCCCGCAATAACATCTTCCATCCTCTATTATTTTACATTCCTTGGGTAGGGAATCCACGCAGGTATCTATAGTTGCCTCCGTGGCAATATTGTCTGTCGCCCTGTAAATACTGGGTGTTCATTTGCAGCCACAAAAGAACGACTGGTTGCCTATCAGTGGTTTCCTTTATGTCGTTGTCCTAAGTTGTGCCCATCCTTTCAACTTAGCAGCACCATACCAATGAAGACCATGGTTTACATCCTTTGTGCGGGCCTCACCCATGTGCTTCTTAATTAAAAAATGAGATTTTCGCCTGGTACACTGCACAACATTTTAAATTTTCAGTGTAAGTCATAGGGCTAGCTGAATGAAATTTGTCAGGTTAATTATCAGTAAAGTGGAGAAGTTTTTGAGATGGTCACTAAAATTTTGTTTTTCGCTAGTCTTGTAAAGTTAAGGAATAATTTTTGTTTTAATAAAATTTGAATATTATTTTTTTTTGTCCGAATAGTTCCAATAAAAAAAATATTTTTCAGGATGATATAGGCCCACTATTGGACTACGTTCATAAAAATAATCATGATGCTAGTACTCGTAGTTAAGCCAGAGCCAGAATAACGAAATTTTTGCACGAAAACCTAAATAACTCCTAAACTAATAAATTTCGCGTAACACAAATGGGGGTCAAATCAATGCGTATTGAGGTCCTCTATCACCCTGCGCCGAAATTTCCTATAAGCCAAGACGCTGTTTAAATATAATTTATTTTTAAAAATGTGACATATTATTGCTTAGTATTTATGCGTTTCTAGAAAAAAATAGTAAAATAATTATGGAGTATTAGATAAGCATTCTTTGAAGCTTAAACGTGATAATAATAATAAATATCTACAGTTTTTTATATTTTATACCCTCATTGTTATCTGAATGCGCTAATATAAAAGTTTTAGGTATATAATAAATCAAAAACAATACTTCCAATAGAAGCAAAAAAATATTAAGATTAAAACAATATAGACTCACCAAAACTCACTAAAACTCTTTGAATTATGTAATTTAAATATTTTTATAAATAATATGTTCGTGAATCGGCCCCCTGAAGAGTTCAGGAAGAATGAAAGTAAATATATAAATCGAACTAGAGGTTTTCGTTTTTTGTATTGTAACTGGAGGAAATCACTTCTTGAGTGTGAAAATGTTTCTTTTTGGCGGGTCGATATTTTTTTATCTCAATATTTTTTTGCTTCTATTGGAAGTATTGTTTTTGATTTTATTATACGACAATTTGGACAGTAGGTACACTACTAGATTTTGATTATTCGATTTAATTCAGAACTCAGTAACAGATGACAGACGTCTAATTGACATTTATTTCATTTTGAAATTTTTAAAATATTTTAAATTTCGATTTTAATAAATGTAAGTTTACAACCGTAGAAAAAATAGTATGCAATATACATGTGGAAAGTGTCATTGCAAAACATGTATGATTGGAATTTTCCTTTGCAATGAAGTATAATACTTTCCACACTTGTATTGCAATGTAGTATTCTGTTTTGCCGACCAAATGTGTCTATATAATTCTCTTGGTCTCTTAAGACCCATTTTTTAAATCGTGAGTTAACTACCTGTTAGAATTCGATTGTCTTAAATTTTACATTTATTTTTAAAGTGGTTATAGCAATAAATATTTTATGTTTGAGTTAACTTTTAGTTGGCATAGTTTGTATTACGATCTTATACATTTTTACGAAAATATAGTACTGGTTAACCTTCAACTCGTACCTAGTTAACCCGCGATTGAAAAACCGGGCATTAGAGTATACGTCGCATATTGTCATGTTCTATTTTTTTATTTTATTAATTTTTTTCGCTGCAAATATGTTTTTGGTATTTACCTCTTTTTTTCCGTTAATTGGCACATGAGGCCTCAAAAAATATTTAACTTGATGCTGGAAAGTCACGATCAGTCACTGCTAAGTCCTATTCTCCATATTGTTTCTAAAATCGAAAAAAACAAATTAAATTGAAGTGAGACCTATACAGGGTGCGCCACTTAAAACTCCCCAGACTCGTAACTTTCTTATTTTTTAAGCGACGACCATGTTGGACACATCAAATTTTAGATATTTTTAAAGCCTTTAAACATACATACAGGGAGATTTAAAAAAATATTTTAAATTGTTATGAAAAGAAAATTAATTTCCTTGAACATTTTTTTACCTCACCCTGTACATAAACTGTGTTAATGTTTTCTTATAAAGGTTTTAATTAGTTTCAATTTATGTTATTACGTCATATTCGAAATTCTTTTTGGTTTTAGAGAAAAAAAAGTAAAAAACACTCTTTCGATTCCAAACTGATTTTTTTTTAAATAAATTTGAAAAGAATAGTTCTATGCTTTATTTGTAAAACACATATAAACAATACTTTTTCTCACATATTTGCATAAACTGTCTGTACTATTTCTCTTAGATTTAATAAATCAACCATCTTTGGTAGTATTAATATTCATTTACATTTTTTAAGTTAGCCATGGAAGTTTTGATGTCATATTCAAACAAAAATCAGAGTTGTCAATTTGTTTGCAGTTGAATATTAATTCGCCCATCACTCGAGCAACAAATCAGCATGGTTCAGTTTACAACTATAGAAAAAACAGAGTTTTTGTTGATTTATGGTGAAGTTAAGCGTAATGCTAGAAAAGTGTGTAAAGTGCATTCCCAAAGGTTTTCAGGTAGACGAGGCCCTGACCATAAAACAATTATATTATTAGTTAATAATCTTAAACTGTATGGTGCTTTTACTAAACCTAAGAGAAATAGAAGAAGACCTGTAAGAAATGAAAATAATGTAAATGAAGGCATCGCTGCAGTTATTAAGAATCCGCATACCTCAACAAGAGCAATCAATGCTAGGACACATATTTCTTCCTCTACAGTTAGAAGAATCCTCAAAGATAAACGATATCACGATTATAAAATGATTCTAGTACAACAACTTCGCGAATGTGATTTTCAACGTCGACTGAATTTTATAGCTGAAATGTCAGTACTGAAGGAAATAAATAGAAATTTACTTTATAACATTCTTTGGAGCGACGAAGCGACATTTAATGAAAGAGGCAGTGACAATAGACACAACATGCATTATTGGAATGACAGAAATCCTCGATGGATGATGCAAAGAAATTTTCAGGTAAAATATAAAGTTAACGTGTGGATAGGTATTCTTGGAGGTAGACTAATAGGGCCACATTTTTTTGAAACTACCTTAAACAGCGTTATGTATTTAGATTTTTTACGAAATTACTTGCCTACTTATCTAGAAGAAGTTCGCCGGTAATATAGAAGAAATATCTGGTTCCATCAAGATGGTGCTCCTCCACATTACGCCAATATAGTTTCTGATCATTTAAACACGATGTTTGGAAATTAGTGGATAGGTAATTCTGGACCATTGTGATGGCCAGCTAGATCTCTAGATTTAAATCCGCTGGATTTCTTTTTGTGGGGTTACCTTAAGACATTAGTGTATGAAACCCAACCTCTTAATGCAGAAGATTTGAAAAATAGAATAAGGAATGGATGTAATTCTATTCGACGTCATACTCTATTACGTACAGTTATTGGTGAATTAATAAAGATAATGAGTTACTGTGTTCACGTTAAAAGGTCAAAATTTTAAACAATATTTGTAATGCAATTTCCTTTTTGGTACATTTTAATAAAAGCTTGTTTTGAGAAATATTTTTTTTTGTTTCTTGTTGCTGTATTGTTATGATATGTCTTTTACAAATAAAGCATACAATTATTATTTACATTCTTTTCAAATTTATTTAAAAAAAATCAGTTTGGAATCGAAAAGAGTGTTTTTACTTTTTTCTCTAAAACCGAAAGAGAATTTCGAATAAGACGTAATAACATAAATTGAAGATAATTAAAACCTTTATAAGAAAACATTAACACAGTTTATGTACAGGATGAGGTAAAAAAATATTCAAGGAAATTAATTTTCTTTTCGTAACAATTTTTTTTTTTTTCTTGTTTAAATCTCCCTGTATGTATGTTTAAAGGCTTTAAAAATATCTACAATTTGATGTGTCCAACATGGTCGTCGCTTAAAAAATAAGACAGTTACGAGTCTGGGGAGTTTTAAGTGTCGCACCCTGTATATCACCTGTTTATTTATTATGCTGAGCGTCATCCAAAGTGGATGACCTTGGAAAATGTATTTCTCAAGAGTTGAGGATCTACTAATATTTAAAAAATAAAATAAATTAATACTAATTTTTATAAAATCCCTTTAAAGGTATTAATGGTGGAGCTAGATCTTTACTTTCTTTTATAAATTGAAAATAACCTTAAAAAATATAAATATCGGCCTTATAGAATTTTACCTGACTAAGAA
>JANEYF010000102.1:0-143003 GCA_029963845.1 Rhamnusium bicolor
CGTAGAAAATGATGATTCATCAGTCCATAATATTTTAGTAACAAAAACCGGGATCTTCATCCAACTTTTGAATCATCTTTCAAAAAGTCCAGCCTTTTCCTTTTATGAGCCTGTGTTAAAACTTGTACGGGTACAATTTTATATGGTCTGCACCTGTTATTTTTTAAAGTACGTTGGATTTTGAAATAACTTTTACCTATCTGATCGACTGCATTATTTATACTACATTCAGAATTTTATTACAATGTTTCAAAAAAGTCTATTCGCGAATAAATATGGATGGGCTTACCTTCGAAATGAAGCAGTATATCTAACTGTTCTTCCTGATTTGCTTGAACTACACGCTTTTTTTCTACTAAAACTGGAGGTATTATTCACATTTCGATAAATATTTTTGAACGTATTTTCTGATGGTGTTGGACAATTTGGATACAACACCCTATATGCTCTTTTGCTGCACGTTTATTTTTGTTATTTTGTATATAACAATATTTGGACTTTTCTTCCTCACTGTAAACCATTTTGATTATTTCATTAAAGAAATGTCACTTATCAAACATAATAGTTATCATTTTCATAGCTCACTTTAATAATGTTAACTGTCCATATTTACAGTAACTAGTTTAACTAAGATATTCGACATTTAATAACTCAAAAACGGTATATGGTAGGGGTAACATATGGTATATTCTTGAAATCAGGAACAAAGGATCATTTCAAAAATTGAATAATATACAGAGTATCCCATTTAAAAAAAAATTACATACGTTGACAACATTTGAACACGTGAAAATCTTTGCCTTACTCTTTTTTGGTTGTAAAATGTATGCACTGATTATTTATGATAATATAATAATATACTAATTATTTGTAACGTAGGTAGGTTAATCCCATATGAGTAATTATTCATGATAAGACAAACAGAAAAATTCTCATAAAATTCCTTTATTGGTGTGACCGGTTTCGTGAACAAGAAAATTTACTTCACATCATCAGACACAGGAATTTTTATAAATAAAACCAGAGTAGTCAGAATTAAAGTTGTGTTGCAACATAGTCAAAAGGGGGTAAGTAAATGTAAGATAAATAAATTTTTGTATCTAATAAATTAACTTTCTAATAAAAATTATAAAATTAACGTGCTTTTTTTTAAAACACATACATACACTACAATAGTTTAAAATGTAATGACGAAACCGAAACCAGTCACACCAATAAAGGAATTTTATGAGAATTTTTCTGTTTGTCTTATCATAATTATTTATAATTTTTTTTAAATGAAAGCTCAAATACGAAGTTATGATTTTAAGTGTCTAGAAATTAGACATTTTAGAAGAAAAAAATTAATGTTTTGAAATTTTAGTGATGTATTCAGAATGTAGGTAAAAATTGGAAACTAAACTAAATGTTTCCACCCCCAAAGAACGAGCTCTACTCACTACCCTCTCAATAAATGTGCATTTTGTGCTTTTTTTGAGTTTATTAACAAAACGACCTCCTATACGAAAAAAGTATGGAAAGAAACAATTTGCCCATAAAATTTTCTATAAAAGAGGGCCCTTATAATTTTTTCAATAGATCTAATAGATTTCGAGTTAGAGGCTGCTGAATTAGGGCGATGTATCTGCTCACAACTAAAATTTATAATTCGCCCTAGATATTCTCGAAAAAAGAGTTGAAACAACTCTCTAATTCAGCAGTCTCTTACTCGAAATGTATTTTTAGGCCTATCGAAAATATGAGGACCTTTTCTTATTGAAAATTGATGTGCAACATTTTCTCTATATACTTTTTTTCATATAATACACCGTTTTGCTAAAAAATCCGAAAAACCACAAAATGCAACTTTTTTGATGGGGCAGGGGTGAAGCACGCCTTTTAGAGGTGGAATTTTTAGTCTTCAATTTCTACTTACATTCTAAAACATGTCACCAAAATTTCAAAACATTTTAACTTTTTCTTCGATTTGTTATTTTTCAACCTACTTTCCATACACAATTTTGCTAATAATATGAGACGCATTCAAAAATAAAAATGACGGAATCCGGTGGACTGGATAGCCTTCACAACGTTAACTGTCTTTCTACAATCTCGGAACGTTCTGAACACGAATTTTATGTTCATAATTAGATTTTTCGTAGAACATCGTGCATTTGATATATTGTATGAAACTTGCATTCCATCGCAGATCTGTTACGTGACAATTTGTTATAAATTTAGTTTCAAATGTGGCGAAGTCGCCAGTAACAAAGAAACGGCTGTCTAGTATTAGTGGTATAAGTACTATCGTTTTACGGTATCACCCAATAGGAATTTGGACAGCTTTATATAAATATATACAAAGTGTCTCAAGAGTAACTGTCGTCCTCTTTCTGATCAATTCAACAAATACAAATAATTGTTCGATTATTGAGATTTTGGGTCTGGACAATTGAAATTTACATCATGAAATGTGAAATGTGAATCATTTTCAATAAGGCCATAAAATTTGAAATATTGTACGAATTTCATAAATAATTAATTATGCATTATTTCAAAATTTATTATTCCATCAAAATCATGTAAAAATTGCAAATGTTCTCAAATGGAAATATCAAGTTTCATTTTATTTAAACACCATAGTATATCAATAAAAAAATTTATAGTTGAATAAGTGTTCCAAGTAAATTCCAATAAATCTTTCTTATTCCAAATTTGGAAAACTTTATAGAACTTCGAAAATATATCTCTTTTTATTTAAAAAAAATGGCTAACCGACTTCTTGAAACAGGTAAATTAAATTCACGTAAAAAACTTCTGGGGCGCCCAGAGACACTAACGGTTGCTTTTAAAAGGAACCAAATCTTAATACACCCTAGTGTGTAAATATTCCTAAGCATCTACAATAACCAGGTTGCTTCATATATCTATCTACAAAACCCTCAGACGAAATACTCTATATCAATTTACGCTACAAAACATGTATGTTTTACATGATGGTGACAACCAACTTCGAGTTAATTTTTGTAGACAATTGATGCAGTATGTGAACTAAAATGCCATATTATTCGAAAACTGTCTCTGGAGCGATGAAGCTAATACATTTACTCAAGAGGGTATTATAAATACTCAGTTGTCAACAGTGATCTGTCGGAATCTCCATTCAGTTCGAAAACGATCTTTCAGAAGTGGTGGTCATTTAAACCAGATTAATAAATAATGACGTAATTTTTCTATAGGTTGCCTATTAGTTTTGCTTTGGTATCATATTTAATATTTTTGAGTGACCACTATTATTCGCGTATGCTGCACCATTGAAAAAACTAAAATGGCTCCAACAAGAGTATCAGTATATTTTGATGTGGACGTTAGAAATAAATAATAGTTTTCCTGATCGTTGGATGATGAAGTGCAATTGCATTGCCTCCTCAATCACCCGATTTCAACCCACTTATCTTCTTTTCCTTGGGACATATTTTAAACAGCAAATTTATGCTCAAGCCTGTTGACGAACATGTGAAGGTGCCGTATTATAACTGTCATGCGTTACGAAGGTCAATTTTGTCACTTTGCAATTTATATTTATTTTTACTTGTTAAATCGATACTCGATCTAACATGTGTTATTTTTGAGACACACTGTATATTTTTTGTTGGTTTTATGAATATTTTGGTATAGGTACACATTTTCTTTAAATCATTATAGCACCTTCGCAGTTGCGATATATCTTCAGTCCTCAGAATGTTTGATTCTAATACATAGTTTTTGTTAAATTAGCAAATATATTTTAAAATTATTCTCACATTTTGTTATTTTTGGTAATAAATAATTAAAACCTTATTGTCCATCGATGTGGTACTTAGGTAAAAATAGCAATTTCCAGTCGTTTATCCAATAAAATTTGCATCGCGACATCTTCAAGACATACGATTGATCTTTTACTGAATATTCTTTCCAATTTAAATCTGGGTTGAGAAGGAAAAGACTACGATTACACCTGCTAATCTAGTGTTGTCGGAAATATCTTTCACATACCTTACTGTAAGCCGCCAAGAAATGATTCACATTCTTGAATGACAACATGAATAAATCCCCACAGTTCGGCTATTGTATTTGAGATAAGCTTTAGGGCAAATCTAGATTTGCTACCAGTGCTTTATCGACTCTTTAGCTTATAAACAAACACCCCCAGCAACACGGATTGGTACAATAAACGTAATAAAATGGACTGGATTATCTTAAATACGTAACAATGTTCGTACGGTATGTGTGTATTACTGGCATGTGAAAAGTATTTTATTTTATAATAAATATAGTAGATGGTTAAACCAGTTTTTTCTCCATCCGATGATGTAAAAATTTAATATGGCGCCCATCACAGACTATTGTTGCCAGAAAACTAGTAGGCCTAGGAAATTTTTAAATATGGATTTGAAAGCTCTCATCTAAGTACAGCCCAGGTAACACTAATGCTCTTATTAAGATCTCCAAGGTCGCTTTAAAAGTATACAATAAAACTTCGAATAAAACCAAATGATCTTCAAGACAAGCTTAGGATCACCATAAAGCAGCTTCTAGCCAAAAAAGGGCCCATCCTAAAAGGGTCTTGAAGACTAAATTTTAAAACTATATTAAAAACCATTTAGTTTTAATTTCATATTCTTAAAGAGTTCTTCAAGGCAACCTTAAATTTATGTATTAAAACGTTTTGCATTTAAAATAAAATTGCAGCAGACTAAATTGCCTTGAAAATCATTATAATTAATCCTAAAAGGGTTTTATTTTCTTTTAAAGTCGGACAACTTTATGCGTGAAATAGTTAAAACAACGGCAAGTCTCTAATGGGGCAGAGTGGTAATATTTTAAACGTAACGCATATGAAGCTGATCAAAAATAATATTCAAATGCAAACTATTCTGGTAAAAATTACAAACGGATGGCACTTTTCTGACAAAATATAATAAAATACTTCTACATAACTCGAGCTCCACCAATATAATGTTTTTTTTTTTATTATCTAAAAATTTTTTTAAAAATATCGTCAATTTTTATTTTGCATCTAAACATCCAAATGCATTTTTTTATTAAATTGCATGTTTGGACACACCGTCCTTTAGTTATTTAAGAGGATGTAAAACGCATATATTTCAATAATATTTTTTTTTCTTTGGCTATTGAAAATATTCATCATGGCGGGTCTGTATCTTATATAAAAAATGGCGTGGTCTAGATAAAAACTGATTGCAAGTTAATAGAACATTTTAAATCTTACAAGACTTAAAATAGCGTTTTATTTACCACTTTAAGTACAATTACTCTCCCAGACATTTATTTACTCTTTCTTTTAAAACTGAGTTGCTTTAATATGTTCAAACTCGTGGCCTTATTGATTTAAAGGGATCTGGCGCGCGTATGAAATCCTAACCTTAAAATTGTGCCGGTTTTGTGATTGCTGGATTTAGTGACTTCGTTTTAATTTAAAATACTTGTCACTAATATTTTCCATTTTAAATATGTCTTCTAGTTTTCATTCATGCATAAAGTAGGTACACGGACTGCACTGGTTCACTAAATCAGCAATCAGTTTATTGAGCAGATGGCGTGTTTTCTCCGATTATGGAGGGGGTAGAATTAGTTTTAATAAAGTCATCAAAAATCCAACAGGCATTTCTTTTAATCAAATTGACTAAATTAAAACCTTTGAACTTTAAAATATTCTTAATTTACTCTTTAAAAGTAAAAACTATGTTTTAGGATTTAATGTGGAATTTCATTGAGCATATAGGCTTAAGATAAAATAGTTTTCTTAATGGGTTTTAATGACTACATCAAGGATACTCCATAAAACTACATTAAAACCATTTGTTCCAAAATGGATTGTTTTAAAACCAACTTGCTATTTAATTCTTTAAAAGGCAAATTAGTTTTAAAATAGCCAATGTCAAGAGTATTATAAAACTAGTATAAGATCAATAGGGCATTAGGAGCAAACAGTTTTTTTATTTTAATTTAAAGAATGCATTAAATCCTTTGCATAAGAATCAGTGGTCTTTAAGAAGTTTTAGTTTATCTTAAGGTAATTTTAAAACCACTATCATTTTATTGAACATGTTAAAGCACTTTTAAAACCTAAATAAATCAAAAGTATCTTAGAGTTGTTACTTGGGAGTGTATCTATATACCAAGTTCAAGTTTAGCCAACTTTGTATCCCTTGCCATTTTCGAAATCCCAATAGTGAGAGTATTTAAATAGTTCTCACTCTGTATATTACATAAAATTTCATTCAATTTGAATTTTAGAGAAGTAATAATGATAAATAATTCCTATCCTTTGGATTATTAGGTCTCAGATTTCGTTGCTTTAGAATTATATTCGAATTTTTATTCTACGTCGACATCTCAATTTATATTTAAGTTTTCTTCGGGTCTTCGAGAATTTGTCCATTGTTAGTCCTCAAGAAGGTTTCAAAATAAATCGAAATCATTATGTCAAATGAAACATATTAAAATTATACAGTGTTAAACTAGGGAGTTCTCGAGTGATGGATCCCCTTGAAAAATTACATTTTTCGACTTAAGTGCACTTTAAAGCACTTATTTTGTTATTTGTTTACAATTTCAATGTAAGATTGCAATTTTTTTTAAAGAGTCAAAGCCATACATATTACTTCCTCGCCCGTCAAAGTGAGGAAGGTATGTATTCGTGAAAGAAAAATTGAAAATTTGTATTGCATTTTTGGATGAATTTCGACGAATTATGACGATGTACAAAATTTCAGACAAAGAAATTCTGTCTGTGTGTCTGTCTGTCTGTCTGTCTGTCTGTCTGTCTATATGTCTGTCTGTTTATGAGTCTATCTGCGTGGTTCACGATAGCAGCTACAGTTTTTTAGATAAAGCTTTCAAATTTGGTACACACATTCTAGAGGTTAAGGAAGAGATTGAGTTCGTTTAAGAGAAAAATCAGTTCTTAAAGTTTGAAATGTCAAAAAAAATATTAGTGACATTTTTTGAAACGTCAATTTGAAATGTAAAAAATTTCTTTTTGACATTTCAAATTTTAAAATATTAGTGACATACCACCAATGTGACTTTTTTGAAACGTCAAAAATTACTTTTATTACAAACTCCACCACACACTGAGTTTTTTTGAAACGTCAAAATACGACTTTTTTGAGACGTCAAAAAATGTGACTTTTTTTGAAACGTCAAAAAATGTGACTTTTTTGAAACGTCAAAAATTACTTTTTTTTATAAACTCCACCACACGTCGAATTTCACTACGGTGATGATGTTCTGATCCCCAAATAATTGGCAGGGTTTTTTTTTATTCTTTTCAGTTACCACATACCAGTTGTGCATAAGTATACGCATAAGCTACTTGTTTATAACTACTTTAATAGATAATTGTTGCGTAGAGTTAAAATTAATGAAATTATTTATATCTTTGAATCTTTAAGAAGAAAGTTACGATCTTACAGCTTCCCGACTGCTCAGTTCGTAATATGTTTATTTCATAAATAATTCGTACTTATTTTATTTGCAATGCATCATTAATAGTAATATTACTCTATATAAAAAATCAGTAAGTTGTCACATGAATTGTTCATTAATTTACGTTGTACTGATATCAGAATATCAATATTTAATGAAACATGATTTAGCGGAAATTTACCAGCGTGATTTTGGTTATGTATGTCAATGTATTCCGCCATTTCTGCAATATTCCTGGGACCTGGTTAACAAGCTAGGCAAATTGCGCTTGTAACTCTACACTCTAGAGAGCACATGTTACAATTGGCTTTAAATTTTAATCAACCTGGATCATACCGCTAATTTTGATGCAACTGTATTTTTCAATTCCTGTTACGTGGTTCTATTTTAACTTCATAGTCTGTTAATTTTAAAGCATTCCCAACAAGTTCTTAAAATCCGTACACTAAAAAAGGTCAAAATTCCCTAATTTTTATAGCAAAATAATAACTAGTTAAAAAAATTATAAAATCATGGTATTGCTGATATTGTTAAACTATCATAATATTTTTTGTTTAATAGTTATTAATAAAGCTGCAAATCGTTTCTGTGTATCATGGTCGTAGAATACAGATGTACTTACTGTCGCCGGCATTCACCTTGACCGCGAAACTCTTTCTCCAGTCCAGTCTATTATTAGCTTTCGAGTTGTGTAAACGTTAAATCACTTGGGCGTATTGCATACTGTTTTTATGGTTTTATTTTATTTGTTGTACTGTATTGTTGATATTAATTTAGTAATAAAGCATGGCAGACGTACGCAGGGGTAGAAAACGGCCATTTGCTGACAAAGTGAATAAAGTGTGCGAGAAAGATTTGATGTGCTAGGATAAGCGTGATTGTGGACTTCACGTAAATAATGTACACCATAAAAATAAAAAAAATGGTGTGACTTCGCCAACACAGTTTATGTTTGATTTACTATTAATACTGTGATGTTCCGCTGCACATATTGGATAAACAACAATTTCGAGAGTTCTGGAATAAATACAGTGCCCAGGTGAAGTTACCAAGTCGCACAATGTTATGTAACTATCTACCAACTGTACACGTAGACAAGGTAAATAAGATGAAATGTGAATTAAAAAATACACGGCTGTGGTTATCTGTTGATGAGACACCAGATTGTAAAAAAAATCTATTATAAATGTTATAGTACGAGTACTGGACCCTCTTAAACCGACAGTTCCTCTATTACTGGCTAGCAAAAGACTAAATCAGTGTACTAGCGAAACAATTACCAGGGTGGTGCTGGAGACGTTAGAAAAATTTGAACTGTCAAAAAGTCAAGTGTTGATGTTTGTGACTGATGGCGCCATGACAATGAGTTCGGTAGGCCGTTTTTTGCAAGAACAAGGTTGTACGTTTATACATGTTACGTGTAAAGTGCACGCTTTACATCTTGTGGCAGAAACTATTGGAAAAGGTTTTCCAGAGGTGGATAGCAAGTACAAAAACAGTATTTTTAAATCTCCTAAACGTCTCCGTGCATTTCATAGCAAGTGTCCCGGTATTCCTGAACCACCACAGCCGATTCTTACACGTTGGAGAACATGGTTGCAGGCAGCTTTTTATTATGTTGAATATTTCGAACAAATTAAAGCTGTGATACTACAATTCAATCCAGATGAGGCTGCAGCTATTAAGGAAAGCCAGACAAAATTCGGAGATATTTCCGTTGAAACAGCTTTAAAAAAATATTGCGAAGAACTATAAACCAATGAAAGCATAACAAAAATTAGAAAATAGTTCGTTGTCGTTAGCGGAGTCACTGCAAATAGTGGATGAAGTAAATCTACACGCTATAGGTGACGCAACAAATGAGCGCGTTAAAGAAAAGTTATCAAGTGTGTTAAATAAAGACACCGGTTTTACCAAATTAAGACAAATATGTGACGGTGCAGCCCCAGATCCGTTAAGTGCGTTCAAAAACTATTTTACTTATGCGTGTATTACATCAATAGATGTCGAACAGTCGTTTTCAAAATATAAGAATACATTTTCACCAAAGCGAACATCACTCATGGAGACAACCATAGAAACGTACCTGATGCTGCAAAATGGCTACACATCTTCTCCAGTTTGTGATAAGCAAGCTAGTTCATCAAGCTAGTTAAGAGGGTAGTTTTACATACATTGTTATAAATTGTAAGTTTATTGTTTCTCGTATTAGTTAATTTCGCGTACGCCACTGTCCCATGGAACATTTTTGCCAGCCCTAGTTATTAACAATTAATTTACAAGTATTGATTAATATCACAGTAACATTTTAGCGTAATTTTTCTATTAAATTGCATACAAATCCTTAACTTTAAGAAGACTTAAGTTACCTCATACTAAAAAATAAAAATTACTAATTTGCACTTACGTCTGAAGAAGAAATAGTCGGCATAATCTAGAGTAGCCATGAGTTTCAGAACAAGACGACTTCTAATTGTCAAGAAACATTTGTACAGGGTGAACTCGCGAGAATTCCCACCGTTATTTTTGGAAATAGGAAGACGTTTCAAAAAATAGATTATAGGAAATTTTATGAATTTTCTTACGATGACTTCTGTGAATATATATGGTGTTGCATAACAGTGGATCAAGCCAACATATTTTTTTAATTAGAACTTCCAATATATTTTTTGTTTTTTTGAAATCTACCATTTATTACGGTTCCAGTGATATATACGTGTTATATATTTGCATCATTTGTTTGGAAGATAGAAGCTGTTAAAATATCTATTTAAAATGAAGTACAAAATGTCATATTTCGTAGAAAAAATAAATAAGCATCTAAAGGGATGAATTCACCCTAAAGGTGTGAATTCCTAGAATTTCAGGCCGTCGCTAGTAAATTGTCTGTGAAAATAATTCTGGGCAAAGTTCTTGTATGATACATTATCCAACGGCAGGACTTTTTGGATGTGTTAATGATGCAACCGTTCCGCTTTTAGTGTCCTCCATACATGAAGTTGCGGAACACCTAGCGCGTGTACTGTTCTTCTAGTGTTTGTCAAAGGATTTTGCTCTGCAATCTCCACAATGTTTTCTTCGGCCGGTCTAACTGCTCGTTCTACATTTCCGTGAGTTCCAGGAAATCTTCCAAGTTCCCAAGAGAACTGGAAAATTCTAGTGGAAGTGTGGTGCGATGGTACTTGTCGACCAGGAAATCTTCGTTGATATTCCCTAAAACAGCCCTTGCATTGCCATCGCAGAACCCATACACAAAAATGATATTAGCGAATTCAGCATTAGTAAACTGATTAGGCATCTTTGAAACACGAAGAAATCGCGGAATAATTAGAACACCAGATAGACAAAAATAATAATGTCAAGATACTATCCGTTTCAATTTCAGAATAAAACTGTGGATGTATCTTTCTTATATAGGGGTTTTCAATAAGAGATATGTTTTTATTTTTAATAAAACAACAGGGAATTGAGGTAGAGCAAAAATTTTTATTTTATTTTGAAGTACAATCGATGCGATTACAGGACCTAATCGGTTGAACCCAATTTTCAAACACTTTATTCAATAAATCAGGCCTTATGTCACGAATACAGCGTTCAATATTCAATTTAAATTCATGAATTGTGTCTGGTTTATTGGCATAAACCAACAACTTCAAATAATCCCACAAGAAGTAGTCCAAAGGAGTTAAATTACAACTTCTTGCAGGCCAATTGACATTAGCATTTAGCGGAATAATCGCATCACCGAACTTTTCACGCAATAAATTGATTATGTTATGGGCTCTGTGGCACGTAGCGCCGTCTTTTTGACACCAGATGTTAGTTGGTTAAATCAATATCATTCAATTCAGGCCAAAAAAAGTTCGTTATCATCGGTCTGTACCGCTCACCATTGACAGTAATGGCATCTCCGTTCTTGTTTTCAAAGAAATCAGGACCGATGATGCCACCATGCCAAAAACCACATCAAACAGTTAGTTTTTCGGAATGTAAAGGTCTCTCGTGTATAATTTGTGGATTTGCTTCCCACCAGTAACGACAATTTTGTTTATTTACCGATCCACTGAGAAGAAATTGAGTTTCATCTGACAAAATGATTTTCTTAATCAGCATCATTTTCAAGTTGTTCCAAAGCAAAATCAGGGAATTCTCGACATTTGCGATGATCCAAAGGCTGCAATTCTCGTCTGACAACAATTTTGTAAGGATGTAAACCAAAATCTTTCCGTAAAATACGCCAGGTAGATATAGCAAACAGTCCCTACTCTTGAGAACGCCTTGGAATCGATAAATTTGGGTCTTCAACAATACTTGCCTAAACGGCAGCAATATTCTCATTACTTCAAACAGTTCTTTGTCTTACTGGTATGCGAACATTGTCTAAAGAAAGTACCCTCAAAATTTTCAACAGTTCGATGAATTGTGAGCACATTGTGCCGATTATGACGATCGTAAATTGGTAAAAGTGCACAATAAGTTGCAATAAAAGAACGATTATTTTGTTAAAAAAATTGGATAATTTCCAAACTTTGTTGAGGCGTGTATCTTTCCATGATTAAATTGCAAACTTTAGTGAATACAACTGACAGTAACAGATAATTTCGACATTTTAAATATGGCCACAATGTCAAATTGAAAACATATTACCCCTATCGAAAAACCTTTTAGTATTGTTTTTGCATCTTCCTATCGACGATTTTTTGCTAAGTCTAAGAAGAGATATGGATCTGAAGCATCTAACTAGACTTTATCAAACTGTTCCATAATTAATGCCCGGTCAAATTGTTAGTTTTGATGCTCTAAATTGTTTTGTGATTTTTTTTGCCGAAACGGTTTAGGTGTGCCGTCAAAATTGATTCACTATTCTGATTCTGAACTTTCCGAATCCGCTTTTAATTTTCCAGAAATACCAAAAATGTACCGTTTTGTCAAAAACCAGGAGGGCAGATTTTTACCGGGTCCGGCCCTGGATTTTTCAAAACGAAGTAGGCCATTCTGAGATGTTCCAGGTGAGAAATTTTACTGGTAATTTCATTCGATTACATCCAATCCGTTGCAGAGAATAGCTCTTTGAATTGTCAGACCAAATGCATAAAACACCGTGAACCTTCTTAACCAGTAGTTAAAAAAAATGCCTTCCTTGTAGATCTTGACTCGCCTTCAAATGCTCTATCTACCATTAGGCTATGACACATGGCTCACGAATCACCCTGTATAAATAAAAGTTAGCGAAAAATATTACATATATGAATATTTGATTTATACTGTTAATCTGTAAATTTCCAAGTTCGTCGGTGTACCTCTATATTATGTATGAGTGATGTGGAACATCTCAACTTACGTCATAAATTTACTAAATTGGGGATTCAAGGAATGTGTTAGAGTAGTCTTCTCGCTTCACGGTTTTCATATAAATGATGGAGAGCTTAAAACCAAACTACAAATATAACGAGGCCAATGCTGACAGTGGGATATATAAAGCTGCTGATATGTAGTTCCGAGAGAGGCCATTAGGTTGTGCTAACTAGAAACACAGGACGGAATTGCATAGGCTTCAAGGAGCTGTTAAATTTTACGTGTGTATTTCGGCTTAATTTGTTTCAGGTCTTTATCCAAGAATGGGTATTTCTTATAATTTAAGATTTTCCACTTCATATGGGTATGTAAAGTTTATTTCTTATTTGCAGCATGAAAAACGTCGGCACCTTTGACGGCGGTAATGGGATCAAAGTCGCCGACGTTTTTATGTTGCAAATAAGTTTGAACTGAACTTTAAGTTTAACTATTATCTTTTTAATAATAATAATAATCATGAAAACTTCATTTCCATACACCTTCACCAAGCTAATAGTAAAACTACACTACGGTAATATTTTCCAATAGAAATACAAAATTAAGTGAAAACCAGTAATTACAATAAAGAAACTAACAATACGTAAACTTAGCAAGAAGAAGAGAAAGACTAGATCAAGTATAACATATTCGTCCTTGGACGAAAAGTACTTTCATCCGGGAAAAGTAGACGCCTAGCAACCACGACAAAAGTAATACCTGTTATAAAAAGGTGATCTTTTTGTCCAGATATTCGAACCAAAACCGTCACTTTTCTATACAAAGTAATTTTACTTATTTTTTTTTTAATTACATGCTGTGACGACTTAACCCCCCTCGTCATTTTATTTTACGTTATCCTGGTCACGGCACCAGTGTGACGGCCCATATATTTAATTTATATTTGTGACGGCCCTTCCCCCCATGTCATTTATTGTTTATTTTATCCTGGTCACGGCACCAGTGTGACGGCCCAATCCCCCTCGTGTCATTTATTGTTTATTCTGGTCACAGCACCAGTGTGACGGCCCAATCCCCCCCCTCATAAGTCTCATACATTTAATTTATTTTATCCTGGTCACGTCACCAGTGTAACAACCCAACCCTCCCTCGATTATTTTGTATTTAATTTATTCCCCTTTTTTCTAAGTCAAGTCTCACCTATCATGAAGCGACAGGTAATACTTAATTAATTAATTGGCCTTTTTCGTGATCGTCAAGTTTTAGTGGTAGGACCCCAAATTTGTTGTGTTATTGTAACCTCACAGATACGTTTATAAAGTTTGGTATTACTTTGTTTCATTTATGAGATTTAATTTGTTTTAATGTGATTACATAATTTTTACCAATTATTATGAACACTAATCTGCACTGCACTGATATATGTTTTAAAGAATGACTAGTATGAGTAGCATTTGGCTTTAGATTTATTATTACTGATTTACTAAGAATTCACTTTTGTACCTGAAAGTAGAAATAAGTCAAGGAAATTCAAATAACGTTTTCACACCTTTTATATCTATGCTTAGAAAACTGTCTATAAGAAATACATGGATATTTAGCTAGTTGAACCTGCAATGTAACCAAACCTGATTACATGCGCGGAAACTTCCGCTTCGTAGTTTAAATGACATATGTAGAACTCTACATATGGGTGCAAGAGAAACTACCCTTGTATGTGGCACCAGAGTGTCCCCTGCAACATGAGGCGGGCAGAGACCGACAACTATGCCTTGTTATTTAATTCGCGGGCTCGTGCTACCATAAAACATCACCATAAATACAACTGACGCTGGCCAACGAAGATTCGATGCATATGCGGAACTCCGACATATGACGAGAGTGTGTCGAATGCATGCCACCAATCAAGGTTTAAACCAACATGAAACGAACTACCGTAGATTTGTTAAAGGGTTTGGCATGCATCGCTTGTATTTCAGCACGCTTATGGGAGCGATAGCCATAAAGCATTAAGCAGTATACACTGGTCATCTGGCCCCAGACCCTCTGGCCCCAGAAGGTCCAAGGTCGGACAGCTCAAGGGGTGGGGTGCTGCATGTTCTTTTTTTGTTGTCGGCGCCTAACCGCACACATCTGACAGTTACTCTCTGATCCCCATACAGGTAGTGAAATTTGATAAAGTTACGGATATTGCAGATTCAACTTGACACTAATTCTTTTTTTACATTCTATTATTTTGACCTAACTTGGTTTGGAAAAATGAAGGAAAGTTCCAACTACTATTACTGATCCTATCGGAATTAATATCGACTGTACTAATTATTAATAAACATGTAATGAGCAGTGCATTATAACAGAAAAACCCTATCTGGAAATCATTTGGTACCACCGGTCAGATATTGTTAAAAACCGCGAAACCCAAGCATATAGAGTCTTACTTTGATTAGCGTTGCCATTTCACTCGTAATAAAGAAATTGACTTAGTTTAATGAATTTTAGTGAGCTAGGGTACGTCGAAAATGGCAACGAAGTATAAAAATTATTTAAGTGCCATCCTTACCAATTCTCGGACACATGGAGAGTTCCGTGAGGTTTTTCTCCCAGGGTTCCTGAATAATCCCAGTGTTATTCGTCTCCATGTTGGCGGCGGCGTCGGCGGTGTACACGCCCTATTTCTAAGGCAGTGTACAGGTCCTCGGTCACAGAGACCAGGCCACAGAGGTTTCTGCAACCACTCGGGTGGACCGCTAATTAAGCGGGACTCCTTATACTTAAACGGCGGTTATGATAACCGGAGTCGTGGTTTCTCTTTGACTTCCAGGCTCCAGCAAGCCAGCGACAAGCACAAGGGTTGCCAAAGAGTTAACACGATGATGACCGCGGCTATAAGCCGGGAGAGCGGTCTATCTCTGACTTCCAGGCCTCGAAGAACCAGCGACAAGCACTAGGGTTGCCAAAGATCTGACCACGATCGTACGCCGCCTCGCGTATTTATATGATTTCCCGTGAGTGAGTTCGTTGTCCAAGCCTGCAAGCTTGACAGAGATAGACAAACGCTAACTTGTGTTCTTTAAACTAAAATTTAACTCAAGATGCTTTAGGTGAAAAGTGATATAATGACTGTTTATTAGCCTTTGACTCTATTCTTAGTAAAAAACTCTTACAACCCTATGTGTTTACGTCGGTTTGTTTATGTTATCTCTTCTCGGCTGGAGAATGCTTTGAGATTTTGTACAGTTTTGTCAACGTTTTAAAATATTAAATGAATACTGTGTGTTCTTTTACTTAGCTGAATAATTTAGACTCTATAGTTTGAATGCATACGTTTCCTGCCAAAATTCTAAGAAGATATTTTAACCTTTTTAAGTAATAATTAATTTGGAATTTAATGATATAAATGCTTGGAAATAATTTAGTTTTATGTAAAAATTATAGGAAATTTATTCGCGATGAAGCAGCCCAGGGCTGGGGTGCCTCAATGCCAATGGCATTATTAGCTATATTGGCAGGGTTACCCGCAATGGTAGAATCATCAGCAAATCGCGATATGAAGGCACCATCTTTGTGAAGCGCGATATTGTTTATTAAAAGGATAAACAGTAAACATAAACATAAACGTAAAACACGTCACATAAATTAGACAACCTACAAACCCAGAAGTTGCTCGGACAGGGGTTACACAGTTAAAAAAATCGTGGACACACACAACTAAACCCTTAGACTTTGCCAGAATCGAAACCGGGATTTGAAACCGAGAGAGGATAGGCAGTAAACCAGCTACGTTTGTTACTTAACGCTCTGGCCCAATGCGCTACCGAGTTCGGCCCCAGAATACTTCCCTAAGAATGCAGGTAGAAATCTTAAGAGGAAGAGACGTAAATATTTTACCAATGTCTCTTATAACAACGAATTTTTCTCTTAAATATTAAATACAAGTAAGGGTTAGGCCACAAATTTCAAACTCGTTGTTTTAAATAATCAGTGGTAATTAGTCACTAACTCTGTCGGAAGCACGTGTCTAATCAAAAAATAAAAAAAACTCTCGTTTTCTTTCTAAATTTGTTCAAATCTAATTGTCAATCTGTAGTACAGCTGTTTGGCTGACAAGTCACATTTAGTTCTAACAAAAATGTAGGCAGATATATTTTCAATGCAAAACAAAAAACTGATATCTCTAAAAAATGTGCGTTAGATTACCCAGAATGTATCGCCTATCAAAAATTTTTATAGAATGCCCAATCAGCATCATAATTAATGCGTTGAAATGTCTGCAATGGTTATATCTTTTTTTCATTAATAACTTTAGAAAGTAGAAGTAAGCCACAGAGCCTTAGGTTTAAGTCCGGTTTCTCAATCCTCAGTTAGCAAAGTTAGCCGTCGGTTAGTGTAAAATGAATGAATTCTATTGGCCGAGAAGGCACTAACTGACAGATAATTTAGCTAATCGAGCATTGAAAAACCGGGCCTTAGGCTGGAGCGTGTTTGTCAAAGAGTGATGTTACAAAGTTATTAATATAAGTAGTTAGTTACCTACATTATCTTCAACATTTATGCCATGCCAACGAAGGTTATTTAATTCATTAAGAAAAAAGACGTAAACATTTTAAAAATTACGAAAATTTACATTTTGGTTTTATTTTTCACTTTATTAACAGCAGGTCACAAATATCTCTCTTCCTATACCTAAAGTTGACGAGTATATCTTTTTTTACGTAAACATTGTATTTCAAATAACAACAGTTATGTATTATACTTACCTATACTTTTTTACTTAAAAATGGTACAAATATAAAAATCCATTAAGAAATAAAACAAAACAGATTGTATGAAACTTATTATATTGTATGAATAACATAAAAATCAGTTTTTTTTCCAAACGGTCCCTGTATTTGCAGTTAGTATGAGATTTGCAAAGTCACATTCACAATCTGGATCCCTGAAAGAAAAATGGATTATTGAAATTATTTTCGTGATTATGTCAATTCGCTAGATGAATAATTTCACAAAACTACCATCTTGTATGGCCTCAATCATCAATAATAATAATAAACAGACAATAATAAAGATGTTTTTCTTGAACAAATATCACATACCCATACTTTAATTATCCAAAAAATTGTAAAACGAATTCTGTAATTCACTTTTTAGCTGTACACTTTAATTGATATATTTACATTTTGTAACTAACTACTGTGAAAAGAAAATACAAACATGAAATGATGTAGAATAAGATCTTTTTCAGTTGTCGTAATGGTTTTATTAATAATTACTGATTCGTTTTGGTAACTCATATTTAATTTAATGTATGGGGTTATCATAAAGTAAGGGGTCTATTTTAAATTCTTAGATAGTTTTAAGAAATTATGCTAGTAGCAGAAAGTTAACAGAATCTAGTTGCCTCAATAATTGGATTTTAGTGTATCTAATCATAATTTAGAGAATTGTTCTCAAAATAAAACTCGCGTAACGTAAATTGTAACAATTTCAATATGGATCTGCAAACAAGAATTGGTTTAGTGCAATGTTATTATGAAGGCGGTAAAAATTACACTACTGGATTACGAAGATTTCGTACGAAAATGGGTTTGAGAGCGGGGCCGTGCAAAATGAAGGCGTATCATAATTTGATTAGCAAATTTGAAAGAACAGGGTCTGTAAAAGACCTTCCGAGGTCAGGAAGACCTAGGATTAGTGATGTTCAAGTTGCAGAAGTTCTTCAGGAAAATCAAAACGTAGCCAATACTAATCCGCTAGCAATCAGTAGTGTGAATGCGATATCAAAACGATTACAAATACCATACACCACGGTTTGGAAATCTTTACGGAAAATCCTAAAAATGTATCCCTATAAACTGCAACTGCTGTTTGAATTAAAGAACGCAGATTTTGCTCTCATGTACGATTTTTCAGTACACGTATTGGCTCAGATAGAAATTGAACCCGAATGGTTATCCCGTATTTTATGGACAGATGAGGCCCTTTTCTCTCTTAATGGTGGAATTAATACTCAAAACTGTCGAATATGGTCAACAGAAAATCCACATGAAATCGTTCAGCAAGGCCTTCATGACAAAAAAGTCACCGTTTGGTGCGGTTTCACAGCTAATTTCATTATTGGTCCATACTTTTTCGAGGAAATACAGAATGGGGAGGCCGTATCTGTAACGGTTACTGGTGAACGATACCTGCAAATGTTAAGGGATTATGCAATTCCACAGTTGCAAAACGAGCACGAAGGGATTGAAAACATAATTTTTATGCAGGATGGAGCACCTCCGCACATTTACCGACCAGTTAAAGAATTGTTAACTACGGTTTTTCAAGATTGTGTTATAAGTAGATATTTTGCAAATCCATGGCCACCAAGATCGCGTAATATTAAGCCAGCGGATCACTGGCTGTGGGGTTATTTAAAAATTTGGTGTTTAGAACACGGCTAACAACGTTGGAGGAATTAAAGGACAGTATTAGGGAGCAAATTCATGCAATTCAACCAGAAATGTTGAATAGTGCTGTATACAATTTGGAGGAATGGTTGGTAATTTTACAACAAAATGGAGATCATATCGAGCATTTGTGGTAACTAGTGTTTGACATCAGAAATCCCATTATGTAAGCAACTAGATTCCATTTACTTTTTGTTATTAATTTGATTTGTTAAAAATATATAATAAGTTGAAATATATCCCTTACATTATAATCACCCGTTATAATAATATGAAAAATCTTGTCAAAAAAACTGTTTTTCTTAATTTATTTCCATTATTTTGAACTATTCCTTCATTTCAGAAATTTACTAGTACAAGATTGAGATCTTGTTAATAAAGCATTAGCGTAGTAAAAAAAAATTATGTGTCAGATTATGAGGAAAATGGAGTTTTGTCCCGAAATTAGCAAAGTTATTCAAATAAACATTTTCTGTATCTGCGATCAGTGTGTCTATGAGCCTGCGGTTTGTGTGACGATTATCTCACAGTGTTCCTGGTGAACATTTGTTAATTCAGATAAATTTATATTATCTACATAGGAAGAAACTTACTGAATGAAGGCCCAAATATTAAAACCTCAGATGTCAAACAACGTTTCTATAACACTGCATAAAATTACAAAAAATAGGCCAGTTGGACAATGCTGACGATTATCGTATATACCCCGTGACGTGCCAATTTCGCCTTGTTACATTTTGCATGGCAGGTTATTTACAAAATTTTGCATGTATAGCAAATACTTCGTACATAACAATTTTTAATAATATCGCTCAGCCATTATGTCTTCAAAACATTTGCTAAGCAAAATTTTGTAAATAACTTGCCAACCGATTAAATTTGTTGTAGTTCTTGTGATACCGTTGGTTAAACTTAGTTATCACATATTTTAAAGCCTATAAGCAGTAACTTTATAGTTATTTACACCAATAAAGAATTATAGTAACAAATTTACTAAGCCAAAATTTACTAGTAATCAATTTTTACACATTCATAAATAAACGTATGTTCATTGAGTTCCTTTTTTATCCACTTATTTAACATCGGGCTATTTTCGCTACCAGAGTCAATCACCGACACCAATACGAGCTAACTCCAACTTGGAAATTTTGCCGAATCTCTGTCGAGGAATAGGGATTTTTACTTGTCTAATATCTAATAGAGAAGGGACTAATTGCTTTATAACCGAGTTTATAACCCGTCCGAAGGATGGTATATCATATACACAACCCTCACCCAAGATTGCGTAGCTTCTGCGTATACGCTGATATACAGACCGCTAAAAGACGGAACGAGGTCGCTGAATTTCACTTGAGTTACCATCAAATTACTGACTGCGACTACCGTTGCATAACTTTTGGTATCGAGATACGAATATGCATATCTACGCTCGCCCCAATTGAGTTAAAAGATGCCCATTTGTGATAGTAGCAGTATTTGACACCATGTGAGACGGAATGATTTATCAATATGGAAGAGCATGCTACAGTGCAAAACTCTGAGCAAACGCCACTCGATGAGAAATGAGCACTGATTGCCATATTCATCAATAAGTTAATGGTAAAAAAATCGAATTTCAATCGAAGTCAAATACAAAATGTTTGGGTCCCGTCTCAATTGACCAATTTTGCTCATCACCGAATTTTTCATTTTCTTTAGCCTTTAGAACAAGTGTACCAAATTTGAAAGCTTTATCTCAAAAACTGTGGCTGCTATCGCGATACTACAGACATGCGGACTGATTGTTTTTCAGAAAGTTATGTTTTTTCATTATAATTCGTCGAGATTCATCCAGAAATGCAATAAAAAAATTTTAATTTTTTTCCCGAAATTGTGCCTTTTTTCTTTCATTCATTATGTCTCCTCTGGTGGTACCACATTCACCAAATTAAATGTGTCACCTAAAATGTTGAAATTTGAGAAATTTCCCATTAGTATTTTTTGAGCTATCGCGGACACACACACACACATACACACCTACACACACACGCACGCACGCACACACGCGCGGTCGAAAAATATCACGATTACTACTATACTTCCTTATATTAGATATAACAAGGTAAAATCGAATACGCGAAAATGGACCTCTTGATACCATTTTATAACAAATAATTTGTGTTTAGTGTCAGTAGCTGTGGCCAGAATAATTTACATTTATCATTAATTTACTTACCCTGATTGATTGTTTTTAGTTAAACATTTCTCAAGCGTGCACAACGTTATAACTTTCACACAAGTTTGCTTGTAATACTGACAAGACATGGACTGGTCGAAGGCGATAATATAATGCTTTGCTCCTGTGAAAATAGGACATTCCTTAGCGTCATCTGAGGAAGACGATGTGATTATGTTTACAATTGTACCGCCTTTGCCATTCTTGTGTGTACCCATGTATTCATATCCAAGGAGCGTGCCACGAATAATGCTTTTCTGGTAAAGAGGAAACAAAAGAACGATTATCATATCGAACGTGACAAATATATGACCTAATAATAATGTCAAGGTATTATAATGTAACACTAAATATTAAAAAAAAGGTACAGAACTTCCTTCATTTTACAACTCCATTGCCATGTGGACAGATTATTTTAAAATCAAAATAACATTTCGTAAGAACGTAATTTTGTATATGGCTGGAAATGAGGATATTGAAAATTACGTTCTTATGAAATGTAATCTGTGTAAAGAAAAAATTGTTTTATATATCATAAATGAAACCTTACAAGCCAAAATTCTTGAACTCGGTAAGAGAAGGTGACGAAAATAAAAGATTTGACCATTGCTATTGGACTGAAAAAATTTTTTAACGACGGACATTTTCCAAAAAAAAAATGTTTACTGATGAGGGTACGTTCACTACCCATGGGCTTCTCAACACTGTATAAACTGGGCTACAGGAATCCCTCAGTTGGTAAATAATAAAGACCAATACTCACCATGGGTTAGTGAAGTATTTTGGGTGACCTATTAATTAGTCCTTTTTTCCTCGATAACTCGTTAAATGGTGCTCGCCCGATTGATACATTTTTTTGACACTGATGACATGTGATTGAAAATCTCGCAATGTGCGATAGGAAATGTCGTTCCAACTAGATGATGCATACATTCTAGAGATCGGGAGGGAGCCATAAATGACGTCAAATCCAGGGTTGACGCTAGGTAATGTTGTAACCGCATAAATATGTTTATTCATATATGACACAATATGTTACCTTGTGGTTATTTTGGCGAATTCGGATTACATTCAAAGTTAATACGAAGGTGGCTGAAAGTAACGATTAATGTAACATTAACACACACATGTATTTTTAACTGGCGATCACAAGAGTAAAAATATATTACTAATATTAATGCTGATGCATCCATTAAAACATTAGCCACTTTCCAGCAACAAGTATTGGTGGTTTCATCCATGCGAAGCCAGACATATTTGTCATTTCGTTCAGAATAATTTTTTATTTAATACTGTCACATCTCTGTGATAAATATTTTTTCTTAATGTCGTTTCCCGATGGCACCTGGTCATTGCTACACTGCCCACTAGTACACTCTTGCAGAAATTGTCTAAATAGTGGATTATCTAGTTTTGTCTACGTATATTACACCCAACCATCATTTCCACTAAATCTAAATTAAAATTTATTTGCTTGTCACTATCAGTAAATACCACTCACACTTTTTATGATCGTCTGAGGAAATGTGTATCTTAATGTTTGCTTTGGTGCACGAAAGTACTTCTTTAAAGCTTGTGCAATATAATTCTGTGTCGTTAAATTGCAACTCGGGGAAATTACACAAGTTCACTTTATCTTCTGAAGGAATTAACTGGACGTGACGTTTTAAAAACGTTAACCTCCGTTGTCATTAATATCTACATGTTATTCACATAGATGTTTTATAAATACTACCTACTTATAGTGTAGTAATTCATTTTCAACATGGGAACCTTTAATTTTTTGTTTCCATTTTTATAAAGAAATTAGATTTACTCGTATAATACATAAAAATATTTTGTTTCATTAGGTGTTTACAACATAATATTATATCTACGTAAAAGTCGTCTCTGGAATTTATGGCTACCTTCCGATCACTAATGACTAATGTGGTTCACCAGTGGTTGATCAAACATTTTCCGTTACATTTAATGGGCGAAAATAGTCCCTCTAAATATGTCTTCCGATACTATTTCTCGAACACTGTCAAAAATAAGATTTACAAAATAAGGCCTCGAAATTAGGAGGAACTTTGTGTCAGAATAAGGGCTAGCCTGTCGTGATGATACCAGAACTGAGGAGAGTAGCTAGTCGCAACAGCAAGAGAAATGAGAATACATTAGAAATGAGGGCGGACTGGTTGAAAGAGACTACATTCGATAATTGTCAATAGTTCATTGTTTCAGTATCAGAGTTTGTGTCTGAGTTTTTATTTCAATTTTTGTTAAATAAATTATTTATTATATTGCTTTTCATTTGTTTTTGAAAAGTTGTTTTGTTTTCGTGGCATTCTAAGCAAAACCGAAAGTCAAAACTCTACGGCGCACAGTGTTTCAAGAATCCCTAATTTTGGCCAAAAAAAAAAAAGCAACCTTCCTGGAATCAAACCGAATTATATGGAAATGCTAGTAGGGCAATTACAGTACTCAGATATTTGCCACTATAAAAATTTATTCAATCATGTATAAGCCTTTAAACAGCGAAGACCTTTAACTGTTTTCTGTTGTGCAATTAATGGTAAAATAATCCCTTTCCATTTTGTTGCATTTCTCGGAATTGGGGACGTGCAAGTACTTGAGTAACAATTCAAAAGAAAGCTGAAGGTATGTATTTTAATGTGCTTATGATATTTTGTAAATACGTTAATCTGTTTTTCTGTGTTAGAATTTTAATTAACTTCTTGCAGGAATACATTGTTTTTTAATTTAAATTTTCATTTGAGTTATAAAAAATTACCGCATTTGTCCGCAATTTTTGAGTACTCATTTTAAAGCTTCAAGTATGTTGTTTAAGAACATACTGTCACATTTTGCTTTTAGCCGCATTTTCGTTAGAAAAACATATCTAAAGAGAGCAGATACATGGGGCTGATTTTACAAAATATTATAATGTATTTTCTAAAAATAAAAATTTGTAATGCAAAACTCACATTGTTCGTCAAAGAATGTAAAATTATGAGTTTTCCGGAAGAAGTCAATAATGCAGAACGGAAAGCACTTCTGGAAAAAATTCGTAATATTTGCTTTAAATTCGCTACAAAATGGGGACAACCTGGGCGGCAAAATTTGAGATTTCTTGCATGAAATACAACATTGTTGAGTAGTGTACTTTAAGAAATGCTAAGAATTATTTGAAAATATCAATACATCAAGCTCGAGGTCGACCAGGATCTCAAATTTTTTATCAGAAAAATTTCAAGAATTAAAACGAATCTAAGACTTTTAGTAAGTTCTAATCCGTACATTACAAGTAAATGAAGATAATGCATCAGATGATGAACTTTAATCTTATATTTTTACCAATCTTATTATTGTGTTTATTACTTCCTCACCCCTTAACGCGAGGAAGTTATGTATTCGTGAAAAAAATTTTGAAAATTTTTAATACATCTCGACAAATTATGACGATATACAAAATTTCAGGCAGAAAAAATTTTCTGTCGGTGTGTCTGTCTGGTTCGCGATAGCAGCTACAGTTTTTGAAATGAAGCTTTCAAATTTGGTACACACATTCTATAGGTCAAGGAAGAGATTGAAGTCGTTGATGAGCAAAGTCGATCCCAGTGTCTAAAAAAATATTAGTGACATTCCACCAATCTGACTTTTTTGAAACGTCAAAGTGTCTTTGCTGGGCTCGCCGGCTTCCAGGACTCGCTGGCTCTCGCCCAGTAAAGAATCACTTTCAGGTATTGTTATGTAAATAACTATTATATAGTGATATTACTTAACAACATATTAAAGATCATTCTGGTATTTCATATTTATTAAAAATTGGAAAAATTTAAATAATTTAAAAAATGTGCATTTTCGTATACCTACAAGGGTTAATAGTTTCATCAATATTTGATATATTTATAGAATATGTTATTTTCATCCAAAATTATGTCTTTCTTCAGTCAAAATAGTAAAACTTTAACGTTTTGTATTTCTGGCCAAAATTAACCGTCTTTGAATCACTGTGCGGCGCAACATTACTAAGAAATTCAAAATACGAGTTTTGGGTTGTTGTTATTCGATATATGGGGTGAAAATTGCATTTTGAACAACTTTTCCTCATAACATTTTTCGATTTGTCCAACGCGATGCAAAATATCAATTATTATAAAACTTACATTTGAGCTAATTATCTCAAAAAAAATGCACCTCATGAAATACTACAACTGTGCAAAAATTCAAATCATTGTTCCTAAAAATATCGATAATGTCAGGTTGTCTTTATCTAAAATTAATAATAAAAAAAATATTTCTTTTTTCGTTCAAAATTTTTTTTATATTTAAAAACCGTTAGCTTTCATTCTTATAATTATTAATTTTCGTTGATTTTCTATTTTTCTTGTATGCCTTACATCTGCAAATAAATTGTTATAATTATTATTATTATTATCGTAAAATTGGTGAAGGATTATATCTAGTCAACAAAACCTGGCACAGTGGCATAGTTTATTGTACTTACCACATTCCTTTCAATTTGTTTTTCCCATGTATCTTCTATAATGTTTTTGGTTATATTCACAATAATGTCAATTTTACAGAAATGTTGTTGCGTCCAATTGTAAGCATCTAAAACAGAAATAAAATGTTCTTTAATTATATGCATCCCTTTTAAATTGACCTCCATTATAACACGTTTAAAAGCAGAACTAGCAGAACCTCTGTGTATTAGTTTACTAATTAATTGTAAACAGTATTTAGTCATTATACTTGTAATAGTATTTTAATATACAGGGTGTCTCTGAGAGGCCTGTGCGAAAAGCTACCACATATTTCTGGCAGAAAAATTATACGATTGAACCAAACTTACAGCATCTACATGTTAATCCAAAATTCATGATGAAAATGTGTTCACTTTAGTTTCATACAGATTTTCGTCGGCAGGCGGATGTTCATTTTGCAAATTTCTTATGTCCCTCCTTGTAAAACATGCTTTATCATTGAATAAAATCGTCCTACAGAAAATTAAATCCTAACTCTTTGGTCTTGAATGAGTCGACAGAAAATTATCCGCATATTCTAGTTCCAAAGGTAAAAGATTTTGCACGCTATGAAAATGTATGGATAAAGCAGTATTTTTTTTTTATAATGCTAGGAACAATATCTTTAAAGGCACCTGCTTCCAGTACTAAGAGTTTGGTGCTTAATTTTGGACTTCTGCCAATCTTTCTAAAACCTGTTTTATTTTTGTCGCGGGGATATGTGGTATCTTTTTTGAACAGATTTTTCAGGCACCCCGTATGTCGTGCCTTCTAATATTTAAATACGTTATTGCTTCTACTGAAATTTAGAGAAAGCAGTTTTTAAAAACTCGAGTAAAGAAAAATGCGAGAAAACCTAACCCGACCTCCTCACCCCTCTAACTGTTATACTTAATAAATTATATCGAGTTTTTAATTAAAATACTAGTCAAATATGTCAAATACCATGATATCAAAAATTATCTTGGTCAAAGGTGGTCATGAAATGGAAAACTACCGTCGTAGCTTATATCATCCTTTTGGAATAATTTTGTCAAAGATTGTCAAGGTACGTCTCATACTTTTTGTAAATCAAAATATCTGATGTGACCAGCACATAACTTTTTTATGCCAGTACATATATATTATTCTGATCTAAAAAAATGTTCTATTTAATTCTTCACTTACCTCAGTTAAATTTTAATAGCTTGAAATCTTTCATTAAAATTTTTAAATAATTAATTATCAGCGTCATTCGATACTGTCAATAATAATTCATGTCATATATTTTAATAAGTTTTTGTTATTGACATTGACATATTTGTAACTAAGTTAGACCTTTCAAATGTCAAACTGTTAAATTTATCCTAACCCCATTTTATAAGGCCAAATATGTAAAATATTTCATTTTACATCAGCTTTATTTAAGTACTTGGCAAATATATTTTAATCGCTTGATATAGCAAACATGATTTATAATCGTTCATCAAGAATACATTTTTTTGTAAACGCAAATACAGAAAAATTTGGGTCCTGTGGACCCCTTTCAGCTGGCCAATTTTGCTCATTACCGAATTTCTCATTGTCTTTGGCCTTTAGAACAAGTGTACCAAATTTGAAAGCTTTATCTCAATAACTGTGTTTGCTATCCCGATACTACAGACATGTAGACAGATTTTTTTCCATAAAGTTATGTTTCTTCATTATAATTCGCGAGATTCGTCCAAAAATGCAATAAAAATTTTTATTTCTTTTCCCGGAATTGTACCTTTTTTTTCTTCTTTCATTCATTATGTCTCTTCTGGTGGTACCACATTCACCAAATTTAATGTTACCTAAAATGTTGTTAACAATCTCAACTGCCAAATTTGGGAGGTTTCCTATTAGTATTTTTTGAGTTATCACAGATACACACAGACAAACATCCACACACACACACACACGCACCGACAGACATCAATCGGAAAATAGTCAGAATGGATTCAGGAAAGTTCAAAACGTATACATCAATGAAAATTTTGAACTCGAAAAAAAATCACGATTACTATACTTCCTTATAAAGGGTGTTTCAATTAGAGCGCAATATTTCAAGGTTCAATAAAACATGGTTTTCTGTAGCAAACTATTGAAATATTTATTGAGTTATAATGTAGACATTTGCGAGTTAAGTATGGAACAACACATCTGGTAAATGGCCTCCATGGCTTTGCTAGCACATGCATACTCTTGGCGAAATTTTGATTACGGTGCTGCATACATGTGGCTGTATTTCGTTGATATAGCGTCTAATTTCGTCCTTCAATGCTTCGGTGGTCGCGGGCTTGCTGGCATAAACCTGTATCTTCAGATAACCCCACAGTCAAAAATCCAAAGGTGTTAAATCGCAATAGCGTGGCGGCCATTTCTGGTCACCAAACCGAGAGATGACACGACCAGGAAAAGACCGTCAATGTTTCACGGGCGGTATGGCAAGTGGCACCATCCTGCTGAAACCACATGTCGTCGAGAGCAATATCTTTCAATTGAGGCACAAGAAACTGGGTTATCATAGCACGATAACGTTCGCATTCACCGTTACTGCATTACTTGCCTCGTCTTTGAAGAAAAACGGCCCAGTGATTCCTCCAGACCACAATGCACACCAAACAGTGACATGTTTTGGAAGCATTGCTTTCACATGAATCATTCGTGGATTTTCTGAGCCCCAAATGTGGCAGTTTTACCTATTAACGAAGCCATCGAGATGAAAATGGGCCTCATCACTGAACATGATTTTGTCCGCAAAATCGGCATTCATTTCTTGTTGTTCAAGTATCCAGTTGGTTAACTTTCATCGCTGTACATGGCCTGTTGGCAGAAGTTATTGAGTCAATAAGACTTTGAAGACATGGAGATGCAAATCATTACTGAGAATACGCTAAAGAGAGGCTGTTGTTATATCCAATTCTTATGCACGATGACGAATCGACGTCCCTGGACTCTCGGCCACGCTCTCGTGAACTGCCGTGATGTTTTGTTCTGAACGACCTCTACGAGTTCGTGTCGTATGTTTCACATCACTAACCGAACCAGTACTTTCGAATTTTTCGATTATTCTTTTCACAGTAGATAAATGAGGAACATTATTTTGATCAAAAATTGGACGCATTTTACGAATCGTGACAATCAAACTTTCACCATTTTGTTAATATGTTTAACAATCAAGACAAGTTTTATCGTGTGATGCTCCATGTTTACTAACTCCGATCTGTCTGCTATCGACCTGGCATGTCATAATCTTGTGACATCATGACAGCCAAATTGGCGCGCAATTCAAATCATGCGCTCTTAGTGAAACATATTTGGCATGAGAAAGTAAAAATGGTCGACTAAAATGTACGTCACTAGCTTTAGAATCCATGACAACCTTCGACCAAAATATTTTTGTATCACGGTAGTAATTAATCTTCATTAGAAAAAATGTTCGTAGACTAAGGAAATGCTCGAATTTTATTTCTTCGGAACTCGACATTTCTCATTTTCTAATAAAGGGTACCCTGCTATGGTAAAGAAATGTGTACTTACAAAAAAACACGTTTTGAGAAAATAACGTTTAAAATTCAAATATATGCTGTTCAAGCAATTTCAAAACATGACTTCAGATTTGAAACAAATAACATAAAATAGCATTATGGATTTAAAATTTTAAAGTTGTTATTTTTTTGAAGATAAAAACGGATTCGATTGTTTTACTATTGTATACGTATACGTTTAAAATATAGAAAACCTTTGGTAAAGTACAGGTCACGCATCGTAGAGTGGCCCCCGAATTGCGTACAAGTTAGAAAGAAATGGCCAGTATGCGGTAGAGACAGTAGATGCAAAATCCATTGCGCATTTAAATCTAAGAGGCCATGCCACGATGCGTAAGTTGTATTGTATTAGTTAATGCATTTTTCTGCCAAAGTATATTATATAACACAGAAATCTTAGTGGTAATACTTTCCTCTTTGTGTTATTGTCAAATACATTAAAGTTGGCTGAAAATAGTGAAAAATAGAAAATACGAAATATTCTTACATTCTTATAATGAAAATATTCAACATGGCATATCAAAAAGTAAACGAAGAAATACGTCTAATAACTTCAGCATAACTTTAAATACGAAGAAACTAAGGCTGGGAATTTTTCAAATTTTAGTATTCGAATATTCGTACGAAAAAATATTCGAATATTCGAACTATTCGAATAATTCGAATATTCGAATACTCGAATAATCCGAATTATTCGAATAGGTATCCGAATAAACCGGATCCTCGAATATTCATTATTAATAGGTATAGCACTGAATACTAGTGAATAGTGAATACTCTATTTGAGTATTTGGTTGGATAGACCACAATAATAGTCGTGACGTAATCCACTAAGCAGGCAATTTGATTTGCTTTCCATACCCACAATAGGGTATGTCTCCTGTACATGTGGTTTAAGGGTCAGAATTATTTAGTTAGTATTTTATTTTAGGATTGAGGAGCTATTGTTCACATTTAACTATTGAAGCTTAAATAAAACGAAGACAGAGCTAGTTTATTATACTTCTGTATCTATTTTTCCTTTTCGAAAAAAATAAGTGCTCTAAAATTAGAATGTTTTTAAAAAAAGACGCAGATTGTGAAGGTAAAACAAATACATGAAAAATCAATAGTTAAATATTTACAGGTTTTCTAAAATTTAAAATATAATTTTATCCCCTGCCTTAGTACAGTAAGAATAAGGTCGAGGCGAGAAAGAGATGGAATAGTTTGACTGGGAGTAAAACGTGCCACTAATGTGGTCTATTTATATATTTGGATTTTAGAATAGGTACCTACGTATACCTACTATCTACCTACTTTGGTTGGATGCATACTACATACCTATTCGTATATAATTTAATAATATATTTTAATATTCAAATTTACTCAAACATAATCAAATATTCGAATACTCGAATATATTCGAGTATTCGAATATTCGAGTATTCGAGTATTCAAATATTTCGAATATTCGAATAATTTCCCATTAGAATAATTCGTATTCGAATACTAGAATATTCGAATACTCAAATTATTCGTATTCGATTCCCAGTCCTAGAAGAAACTGAATGTTTTAAAAATAAAACTAGATTCCCTCGTCTAAAATATCGGAGGTATTGCTGGGCAAGTTTACCCAGTAGGCTCGCTGTGAAGCCTTCATTATGTAAGAGCCTTATTTATGTAAGAAAATTGGCAAAAAGATCTCCTTCTTTAGAAGAATATCTGCCGACTTAACGCAATGGTCAAAATTAATTATATACAATACTATAATCTACCCACATTTTAATTATTGCTTTTCACTATTAATATCATGTAACACATTAGATATTAAGAGGTTACAAGTGTTACATAATAAAGGAATGCGTGTAATATTAAGTTGTGACAGGTACACACCTATCTCGACTATGTTAAACCAACTGGGTTGGATTTCAGTGGAGCAAAGTATTGAAAGAGCAAATTTAATTTTAATATATAAAATCGACAAAAAATTTAGTACCTACCTACCTTAAACACTTTTTAGTTAAAAGATCTGCATAATTATTCAGTGAGATCTGCTGAAAATTACAACGTAGATCATACAAAAATATCTTTCTTAAAAAAAGTCAACATTTAGTGATGGATTACGTACGTACAACGCTTTGCCCACTGAAATAAAATCATGTGGTAATTTAAAACTGTTTATTAAAAATGTAACTAAATTATATACAGATGTTAGAGTATAAAATAAGGAATAACTGTGTACAAGTCATGTGGTATTGTAAATAGCTTATGCTAAATAAACTCATTCTATTCTATTCTATTCTATTCATATTGGGCACTAACTGCTCTAGTATTACTTTTTGTTGTCGGATGAATTCCGCGCAATTCATTATAAGCGATATAACGATTTCACAAACTTATAAAAATACTTCAGCAAAATAAGAAATGATATTTTTAGGTTTGTTTGTTATATCAATGTAGTGTAGAGTCCCCAGTGCACTTCTGTGCATTAAAACTTATTCATTTGCCGTTTAATTTGAAGGTTTAAAAAATATTATTTATTTGCTTGTAACTGAACTCGGAATATATTATCATCCATTTTGTGAAATAAAAAACATTTGGTCCAAAATATCCAATGGTGGGTAGATATCTTTACTCTATACTGACTGTTCCACCTCTCGGCTTTGTAAGAGCTGCACTTTTAGTCCTACACTGAGATACCAAACATGTTAAAAAATGTCGGTTATATTGTTGTACCTAAGTAAATCTTTTGAAGGTATGATTAGTGATGGGTAGAATCGAGTACTTTCAAAAATCGAATACTTGGTATTCGAATACTTCTGGAAATCAAATACTTAGTGTTCTATTAACGAGTAATGAGCCCGTGTCCGATAATATAGAGAAACGAATACGCCTGCCCATACCACCTACATATTGAGCATATTTTCATTTTGGTGTCTTGCCTTGGACAGCGAATGCGAAGAAGACACCACAATCTGTGATGTTTTAAGTTTTAAGAATTAAAATAATTGTCATCGAGCTTCCCTGATGAATAAAGTAGCAATAGCAACGGCAACGACCATATGATGAATCAGAATTCTGAATGGTATAGTATAGTACCCGAATCCAGTATATCGAAACCTGACACTCAAAACTGCTGCTACGATGCGAGCACTGTAGTATTCGAGTACTTGACTAACTGCTCGAGTACACCGAGTACTTTTAAAAAATCCAATACTATTTGATTCTTGCATTCGAATATACTCATTATTAGGTGTGATAATACATTATTTGGCCCGGTTCGTAAATCGAGAACAGTAAAATATGTCGCTTTAGTAAGAAAAGCTCTTGATAGAGCTCAAAAAATTATGTAGGATTATGATAATATGTAAAATTTGCGAATATGTTCTTATGCCATAGCAGGGTATAAGGGCAGTAGCTCTATTATGTAGCAACCAAAGCTAGTATTTATATAAAAAGACGACAACTATTTATTTTCTTGAATTTAGTAATCCTTTGAATTTATGGCATAGAATTTTGGAATATTCCGTAAAGTTAAATCCCACTTTATAAAAATTTAATATCCCAACTTTGAAAGTAGTCCTTATACTCAACTTCGTAGTAATGTAATGTTGGCAACGTCTGTTTTGATAAAAGCCATCCTGTTTTTTCCGAATTCCTCACCAAGCCCTGAAATAACTTGTTTTCCTTTATTTTCATCTATATCTGCAATCATAATAGCCTTTATATTAGGTCAGTAGGTTTATGTAATTTATTGTGGCTACCTTTGCTCCACAGCCTAATAGTTGCCGCACGAATTGCAGACCAATTGTATCGGACCCCCCAGTCACGAGTACCACCTTGTTCTCTATCCCAGGCGCTTTTTCGAGAGGAATGAATTTTTCACCGCAATCTAATTTTGACATATCCACTCTCGTTGTTCCATATTTTCTAAATGACCTGAGGACAAAATATGTGTAATTATTAGAGATCGGATAGCGATAAGTTCCAGAGACGAATTTTACATGTAATATTATACTGTAAATACCTAATTGATAGTTTCTTTTTTTTTTTGTGGGGATTTCGGTCAGGTATAACTAATTTAGTTTTTTCTTTTTTTCTAACGTTTCGGTTTATTACACCATCATCAGAGAACTACAATTAGTATAATATTTTAAAAAACATAGTTATGATTATTTTACATTAAAATTTACTTACACTATTAATTATTAGGAATTTGTTTTAAAATTTTTATTACATGTTGTTTAGTTGTCTGTTTTAACGCAACTGAGGTATTTTAACATAGTTTGTGGGCTCTTGAAGTTTTGTTTATGTTACAGATAACGTTGGAAATGTATATGGTTTATTGTGGGTGTATTGCTTAAATAGTGAATATATAATAAGATATTTTATTTCTAGAATTATTATTTTATATCGGTTAGATGTAAAAATTGATTTCTTGTTGTATTGTACCCCAATCATTTAATTAAGTTAAAATAGGTTTCGCTTAAATTTTCTATATCAGTGCGATTATTTATGGCGTTGGTATGTCTTTTTATTTGCAGCATTTCATGTATGTTTCTTCGGTTATAATTAGGTTCTTTTTGTAATTTTAAAACAAATTCCTAATAATTAATAGTGTAAGTAAATTTTAATGTAAAATAATCATAACTATGTTTTTTAAAATATTATTCTAATTGTAGTTCTCTGATGATGGTGTAATAAACCGAAACGTTAGAAAAAAAAGAAAAAATTAAATTAGTTATACCTGACCGAAATCCCCACAAAAAAAAAGAAACTATCAATATTAATTGATATTAACGGTCAAGAAAAGAAAAAAATATATGTAAATACCTAATGAAATATTCCCAAGCAATATGAAATGATAAAATCTTCTTATGTACTATGCAATAAATCTGTTTTTAATCAAATGTATTGAAAAGTGACGTTTTTGTTTCGAATGTGTGGCCGAAAACATCACTTTTTCTTGTGGTTCTAGTTGACTGCTTTTCCTTGCCAAAAAGTACTTTTCGTCCTAGGACGACATAACTATTTACGTACCGAGACCGGAAAGTGATTCTTTACTGAGCGAGCTGGAAGTTTCCAGGGTGAGCGCCAGCGAGTCCTTGAAGCCGGCGAGTCCAGTAAAGACACTTTCCGGGTGTGTTGCGTACAATATTTTTTCTGCAACCGTTCTCGCTAGTCTCAAAAAAACTTTTTTTACGTAAAATATTTTATAAAATTCAACAGATGTCAGACGCTGTTGTCTAAAGTGCTGATTATGTATCTCTTGGCAACGAAAAAGTCACATAAGGAACCGGTAAAGATTTTACCGATTCTTTATGTCACTTTACCGGGCTAGACACAGTAAATATGTATTTTCCGTTCAAAAAATTTACCAAAGACAGTTATAACTTTCTAAACGGTTGCGTAAGAAATACTTTTCGAACAATTATGAACAAAATAATGGATACCACATACAAATGGGACAAACTGTCATAATATTCTTATTAGATTGTGTCAAGTGACGTGAAGTCAATTACGATCAGATTTTTCAATTAAAATAAATATAATAAATAAAAATTTATTATTTTCTTCTTACAATCGAATAAAAATTAGTGTATAACACACGGACAAAAAATGTTTTATACATTGTACTGATTCTGCGGTTGGTTCCTTGTGAAACATTATTAAATATTTTAAATAAACAAAGAAAATTTGCTTTTAAATGTTTCAAAATAATATTTTCACTCTAACGTGTTTCGGCTTTTTAGGCCCTTTTTCAAGAGTACAGATGAGAGGTACTAAATTATAATCTGTGTTCCTTGCTTATATATTGAATCTTACATCTGGCAACTTATACTAATAAAAATGGTTTGAAATATTTGTAATTTTTAGAAAAGTTAAATTACTTTATCTAAAATGTGGTGACCATGAATATTTGTTGTTCATTTGTAACCTTTTTTTTATTTTTGGAAGCTTTCTTAATTTCTAATATTTCTAGTAAGTCTAATTTTTTGCTTTTCTTTTCGGAATGAAGTAATTCTACATTATCCATATCTATAAAGTGATTGTTTTCTATACAGTGTGTTGACATACCGGTTCTATATATGTTGTTTACAATAGACTTTTTATGCTCTTCAAGTCGCTTTTTTATGTTACGTCCAGTCTGGCCAATGTATATAGCGTCGCAGTCACTACAAAAGACAGGAGTGTATGAACTAAAATGTAGTGACTGCGACGCTATATACATACCTCAGTATTTGCACAATAAACTTATCAAAGGTAGTGACATTCATGATCATCAAGACCTACTTAATATTCCTCGACACAATTCAGCAATGTTTCAACGTAGTTTTAGTTATAACTCGGCAAAAATTTTCAATTCTCTACCAGACGACATCAAGGCAGCTTCCAACCCCTTAACATTTTGATCTAAAGTTAAAATTTTCATTAAAAATAATAGAGATCAACACATAAGAAAATAAAACCTGATTATTCATTTGTTTTTTTTTTGTTTAGAATTACTACAGTTGTTTATTAACTAAATTGGGTGGTTTTATGAGCAGCTTTATAGAATACCGCCCACCTTTACCATTTGATTTTTATTAACCATAAATAAAGACATGTTATTATTATTATTATGGAATATCCGATGCCGGACAGTCCTTCCTTGGCCTCCGACACGCCTCGTGCCGGCGCATTAACTACAGCCACTCCCAACATTCCGCAGGGTTAGTGACTGTAGATACCAGAATCGTGTCCCTAAGACGAAGAGAACCCAGAATGACCACCTTCTGCATTTGGCCTGCCAGCCACTCTGCTGATTTTTGGCAGGCCGGCCGGTATGATCTTCAGTTTTCATGTATTTTCTTGTAAACGTAAATTTTTGTAGTGAAGTTTATACATGTTAATTGCCTTTCAGCTGTTTAATTTTCATCCACCCCAATGCGCTGGGTAGAAATTACAACCCCTTTTAAATTTTTATCCAGATCTTTTTTATTTTTGATTTTTTTAAATTAGAAATATTAATTAGATGGTCTGATGTATTTATAAACTTCTTGTATCTTAGAAAGTCTTCGTAAAAAACACAGTTTTCGAGAAAAAAATTCGCCACCATGCAAATTAAAGCATTGCATTGTAGTAAGTAGGCTGCTGTCATTAAAAGTATTTCAATAATTGTCGTATAACAAAGCATTAGTAAATTTTGATATGGTAAATTTTTTAGTCATCAGCATAAAAGAGAGATGGACATTGTAGTACATTAGGAGCTATAACGATTTAGGGGTGATCCTTATAAAAAAATTGTATAATAAACCCACTTAAAAATTCTCCAACCTCTGGTATTTTCAGGAACCTTTAACTTACAGGGAGTTTTAGTGAAAATTATATGTATTACCAGCAATTTCATCAAAACTTAAATCGAGTTATAAGTACGATAGCCATTAAACCTAATTTTTATTCAAGGTATAGGATTACAATCTGATATTTATATTTTCTTTGTAATACATTTTCTTGTAACTAAAACTTTCTTGTAACTAATGATCCCTTTAAAATGTTGATAATACCTGAGATAAGAAATCTAAGTCTGCACTTTTGCACTCATATCTGAAATACCCTGTATAAACGATTTTTGTACATACCTATAAAGTATTCTTGGAGCTTTTTGAGAAATTTTTGGGAATGAATTGCAGATGTGATACTTTTTTATAAATTAATACAATTTTTTTTCAGTTATTAGTGATAAAATTTTCTATTTTTAAAATTACTCTTCGGATTAAACATTATCATCAGACTTCCCAATCAAAGAGATAATTTAATATATTTCTTCCGGAAATAAATTGTCAACGTTTTGGTGATCCATACCAATGTTTGAAATAAACGTCCACTTGTTAAGATGACTGAAAAAGATCGTGAGCTATTTGGACAACAATTTATTTACAACAATAAATTTTATTTAAGGACCAACGTTTCGGTGGTTGTTTTCCACCGTCTTCAGGGCGACAAACAACAAATACTTAAAATTTTACGAATTAAACAAAATTACTAACAGTAAATCATTAGAAATTACACTAAACAAACAAAAAAATAAAATAAAAATCTAAAAAAAGTTTATATTTTATTATTTTATAAATTTTTTAACTCAATTTTTGTTTTTTTTGACGTAATTATGCTAATGATTATTGCTAGTTATTTTGTTAATTTATAAAATGTAAAAATTTGGTTTTTTGCTGTCCTGAGGATGGTGAAATTCAACCACCGAGACGTTGGCCCTTAATTGAAATTTATTTTTGTAAATAAATTGTTGTTCAAATCTTTTTCTGTCATCATGTTGTATGTTCCGAATAATTTAAGAAGTTAAACATGCCTTGCCATCTTGAGAGTAAAAGTTTTAACTTTTCCAACTATACGTTGGGGTTTTTTAAAGCAACTTTTAAGCCCATCACGAATATTTTTCTTTAATGTAATTATATTTACATCTGTATCGATTACCTAATATATTCAATACCACAGGAAATCATGTGATGGCACCTGATGCCACCAAGAGTGTTATCTGTTTTCCGTTTTCACCTGTTTCGATTTAAATTGATAAAATTTACACACGGTTTGTTTGATAGATCGAGGGTAGGGGTTTCCTATTCCTAAACCCTCATCTTTAACCCCTATTTTCAAAGCATATACGTATCGTTTACAGAGTTATTGCGAAACTTGTCTGTTGCAATTTATAACAGTTATGACTGATTGCTTCAGTTTTAGATAAAGTGTTTTGATAATTGCCTGACAGACAAATTTATCTAAAAGGCAAATACTATTTACTGTTTTTAATTACTTCCATTTTTTTTACATCAAGAAATTAATTCAATATTTGTTAATATTTATTTGTGGCATCCTGCACTGTTTCTTCTTTGGGTATTAAGTCACTTATTTTTAAACAATTGTTAAATAAAATATATAGTGTATGGAAATAATAAACATAAAACTGTCATCGCTAAAAATACGGTGTATTATCAGAGACCCATAGAAATCATGGAAATTTTCCTCCAATTTTGCGAACAAAATCAGAAATTATTTCGAAACGTTAATTTTAAAGATCTAAAATATTTTAAGTTTAAGTTTCATTTTCAGATTAATCTTTTGTAGGTATGACACATTTTTGAATAGGCAAAAAATATTTTTTTCGAAAGCCAACCTATGACCAATCCTCTTGATGCAGAGGTTTATTAAATATTTTTCTTTTATGATTTATAGGACAGTGGCTTAGTACCCAAAGAATGTGAGAAGTAAAAGTAAAAGTACTAATATTAATGCACCTACTAAAACATTTGCCACATTTGTCACATTACTGCAATAAATATTAACCTCTATTGTTTGTAATTTTTCACTGTTTACATATCTCGTGTTATTCACATAAACGTTTTATAAATACTACGTATTTAAAGTGTATTACAATGACTACGTCGTTGGTGTATTAATTTTCAATATGGGCCAGTGGGCGTAGACACGCGATGCGCCTATATCTCTCTATGAATTGCTATTGGACACTCGACAATAGCGAGCCCCGTCGATCAGTGAGTCTTTGTTTCTTATAGCTGCAAGCTGCATTTTTAAAAAGAAAACTAGTTTATAGTACATAAGAACATTTTATTATATATTGTTTGGGGATGTTTCATTAGATGTTTACAATATAATATTATATCTGCGTAAAAGTCGTCTGTGGAATTTATTACTACCTCCCGGTGTCTACTTATATGTCTGTAAATATCGTACGGGATATCGAAAATAAAAAATACAACATAAATTATACAACCCACCAAATCCATGAGCAGAAGCTGTGCCATATAACGCGCCCTATGCAACTTTTGCTACCTTACCTTCATCCGGTAAATCAGATTGTTTCATCCACATTTTATTCTTATAAATGTGTATAATAAATATCCCCTTTAATTTTGTAATCCCGCGAATTTTCATACTTTTTATTTTATTTTGTATAAAACCTTTAGAAGTTTTTGCGACTTCCTAACTGTCTTTGCGCACCATAAATATAGGAAATAAAGTAGACATTCATATTCATAGCTTAATGCCGCGACATATCTCATGTTCCAATAACATTTTTGTAGTTTAAATATCGCTAATAAAACTTGGTTCTCGACGCCGCGCCGTTTGTTTGTTAATTCATTAGTGAAGTGTAGTAAATAATAGACTTGCCCGTTAATTTAATAGTGATTTCCATTCGTAAGAAATTCGAAGGACTGCCAGCTATCTCGATCCAGCCCTCGTTCATCCAGGTGGTTTTAGAGAGCTCTCACAACAAAACCATCCTACTTCAAGAACTGCAGTCAGAGGTAAGAAGTGCATTACCTTTTACCTCACCTGGCAACACCGCCTACAGTCCATTGCCTAGCTATTGAAAGCATTTTTTTTGTTGTTTCACTACACAGATAATAAAAAATGTTTTGTATTTTATGTTATTTTTTTTATCGACCGCGGTATCATTTTATTTATTTACCGATGTGACTCGAGTAATTAAAAAATATTGTTTCTCTTTTACATGTCAGAAGTTTTTTTTATGGCTTAATATAAAAACAAAATTCGGTGATGTTCTCTTATTAAAATTCATTGTTTCCACAATAAAAACTCTGTAATTAAAATTCTGGAGTATTATGTCCATGTTTTAGATTTACAACTTCATAAATATACGAGAAAGTTGACTTGCCTCGAGGCACCATTAAATGATCGCCATAAAAATTAATAACAGATAACTACAGCTACAAAGTTCTTTTTAAAACTCTGATATATAGTACAAACATTTTATGCATTATGACAACAATACAAATTTTTTACTTTTCATTACTCCAGAGAGAAAATAATCTTCAAAAATTCGAAACCAACGTTTTAACACATCTAGCACGCTTAATCTTTAAAACGATGACAAGCAATAATTTTAACAAAATTGTACAGGGTCTTCCGTCATATATTGACACCCACTTACAGGGTTTATTACAATAGATATGAATAAAATGGTAAATACCAAACTTTTAGAAGTTTTCCTCAACTGCCAGAATTCCTTACAAAAAAAAAGCCAATGACCATCAAAAAATCTAATTTTTTCATAAGTCTATGTTTTCTTAAATGAAGTACCCTGTATATTAGCTATAACGAGTAGAATTTTCTGATTTTGAATACATATACAGGGTGTCTTTAAATTCGCGCATACGGACAATAATCTGACAATATACAAAGAAAACTGAATAGAAAGTTCTTATACGATTTTTGATTTAGACGAATAACATTCTAGTTATCATGATTTCAACATTTTTAAAAAGGGCAAAAACCTGTCTTTATTTTTTCTTTTCAAATGTATGATTCAACTAGCTAAAACTAAAATAATTACATTTGTTCAGAATCTCCACCGATTGCTGTATTATTTCCTGCACTGCCTAAAATATGCGCTCTCGCAATTCATTAAGTTAACCACCGATGTTCTGTATACCAACGACTTTAAATGACCCCACAAAAAAAAGTCTCATGGCGTTTGATCAACGCGGCGGCCAGGTAATTGGAGCGCCTCTACCAATCCAGTGGTTAGGAAACTACTGTTGAGATATTCCCGACATTTAATGTCAAATGAGGGCCCGCTCCATCATGCAAAAAAATCATATTTTGATGCATATTCAGGTGTAGATCATCTAGGAATGCCTGAGGTCTTCTTATAGGATATGTAAATAGTTTTCTATGTTTAATCGATTTGGCAAAATGTGAATAAACTGAAAAGAGGTAATGCAATCGATGAGAATAAAGTAATAGGTTTAGTATCCTTAAATAGGTACTTATCAGTCGATCACTTAACAATCCCTCATACATTCAAACTAAAACATTGTTGATAATAATTTGTGATCCTTGTTGCACGTGTTTGTTGTGAGTATTGAAAATACCATTATGTGTAAGCAAACACAAGTCCATCCAAAGAATGGAATGTTGAAAATGTAAGTTTTGTTCTCGATGGTTATCAAGATAGCTTTCACAAAATCTACGTCGAATTGGATAATCGTTGTCTAGCAAGTGTTGCACCTCATGTAGTGATATGGATGCAGAAGGTCACGTCTTAAGGCACACCACACACGAATGTAGCTAATTTCCAATTCTCTAGCAGCGCACCTAATGTTTGTTGAGGGATTGTTTCTTATCATATCAAGGATTTTGTCATCGTGGAGGCGTTGACGACCGACATTTATACGTACTGGTACTGCAACACTTCCGTTGAACAAAATTCGGTCCTCCAATCTTCTAAACACGTTAACGTCTGGCAGTCGCCTATGAGTATATCGCTCAGCGTATAAACGCGCCACTTGCTCTGGTCGATTAATGCAAGCCCCTAATGCCATCAGCATATCATAATATCTATTAAAATAATTACCGGCCATTATATACAGTTTGGATTCTTACAATAGGAAAATAAAGAAAGCCCAAAATGACCTGTCACTTTAAAGAATAAGTTGTTTTGTTCCTAAATGTTTTCATTGATTACGTTTACCTACTTGATTAACCTGCTTTCAAGTACTTTAAAATCATGATAACTAGTAAAGTATTCGGCGAGAGCATAAAAAGTTCGAAACCGGTCTATGTATAGTCAGGAATTGACAAATGACCTTAGCTACCAAACAAGATTTGCAGGTTTAATTCAATGCAGGTTGGGGCTTTTGTCCGCTGAGTAGTTGTTTTCTGCAAATCTTATTCAGTATATAGTTTAGCTCACCAGGGTTAGATAGAGATCGACGCTCTTGATACCTGCTTCGCAAGTCGCTGTCAATCTCTGAGACATCAGTGATGTCTGACTGGTAGTAGCACTGGCCACCAGAAGGGTACACCTATCACTCACTATGTTTATTTTGCTTAATCTGCTTTAGGCTAGCTTGGTTTGCTATTATTATTTGTCTTTTCCATTACTTATGGCATACTGACGAGAACATAAAATGTTCGAAACCGGTCTGTCTAGTGAGGAATTGATAAATGATCTTAGCTACCAAACAAGATTTGCAGGTTTAATTCAATGCAGGTCGGGGCTTTTGTCTACTGAGTAGTTGTTTCCTGCAAATCTTATTCAGAGTAAAGTCTCTGTTTAAACGAAAAATCGTAAAAGAACTTTCTATTCAGTTTTCTGTGTATATTATGAAAGCACTGTCAGTAGAGCACCACTGTCAGTATATGCGAATTTCGAAACACTCTGCATGTATACAACTGTTCTATATAGGGTGTCTCATTTAAAACGAAATTCTCTGAATATCTCTTGAAAGAATGATTTCATGAAATAATGCCGAGATAAATCGATTTTTACTTTTTTGGGGGATATCTTTTGACAAAAATCTCAGTTGACATTGCCTTCTCCTTATCTTTTAAACCAATCTTTAAAAAATTCAAATGGAAATGTGGGTCATGATGTATCACTGCATCATTTGAAAGGTCTTTAAATCATGTTAAAGGCCTAGATGTTGTATAAATTGTTCTACGCGACTTATGCTACTGCTACAATAAGGTAATATTCACATACTTAAAGCAGCAAATTATTCATGTAATCTCATTCAGCAGCATCCTTATGCACTTTTCAGCAGTTTTGATCAAACTTTAATTCAGCCGTTCCTACTGACGACGGTTATCTCTTATTTGCATTCCTTTTGAATAACATATTTCGTTCTTACAAGAGATGCATTCTTTCGAATTGAACAAAAATCTTTACGAATCGAGTTTCATATAAGACTCTTTGAATTCTCCGGGATCGTTTTATTAACAGTCTAGTTAATTCTTATGTATGTTTCAAGGTAGCACTATCGAAAACACAATATGATGGTAATAATCAGATCAAATTGTTGGGGAATATCTTTACATAATATCAGTTAGTTGTATTATTTCCAAACAATATTTTAACGCAATTTAGCAGCACTTTAAATCTTTTGTCATCTGGTTATTTCTATAATCAATTATATGGATAGGTACTTCTTTTTCAATTCTCGTTTCACTTCTCTTATTAGTGCCAATAGAACGAATGATCCCAGTATATAGAAATTGACATTTTAAAAGAAAAATTAACAATGTTTTGAAATTTTGGTAACATGTTCAGAATGTAGGTAAAAATTGAAAGTTAAAAAGTTTCCACCCCTAATGGGAGAGCTTCATCCGCTACCCCCTTAAAAAGTGTATCTCTGCGGTTTTTTGAATTTGTTTAGCAAAACGGTGTCCTATATGAAAAAAGTGTAGAGAGAGTAAATGTTACAAGTTTTCTATAAAAAAGGGTACTTATCAATCATATTTCCGATAGATTTAATAGATTTCGAGTTAGACGCTGCTCAAGTAGGGGGGTGTATCATCAGCTCACAACTAAAATTTATAATTCGCGCTACATTTTTTTTCGAAAACAAGATGGAACATCCCTCTATTATTTCAGTAGCCTCTAACTCAAAATCTATTGGATCTATTGAAAATACAAGGGCCTGTAGAAAATTTGATGGGCAACATTTTCTCTCTACATTTTTTTCCATGTAGGACACCGTCTTGCTAAAAAAATCGAAAAACCACAATAATGCACCTTTTTGAGGGGGTAGGGAGTGAAAATTGTATATTTTAAAAACATTCATCAGTTTTTATGGACAATTTTATTTTATTCATAATTTGTTATAGTTTGAAATTATTTATGTTTTTAGAATGTAGTAAAAATTCATTGGTTAAACTTACAATGCGACTCCATAATGATCTATTTTTTCCACACATATAGTGGAACTATATCTTGAGCTACAATTTCAAAATGTTAAATATTTGTCATACATTTAGTTTGTAATTCTTACCAAGATACAGATAACAATGTTAAATTATTCGTTTGACTTCTGGATTTAAAATGTCTGAAAAAAATATTATTAATTTCACATAGAAATGAAAATAAGTAATTACCTGAAACAATTATTTGATGTTATTCTTTTCAGTACTATTAATTTTGATAAAATCATTGCCTATATTTATCTAATCTACATTATTTTGACGTTTTGTCAAAACATTTGACATATTATGCGTCGCACAGTGGACGGAAACGCCGAAAAGCTGGCCAAAATATAAAGGCATTGAGCTATTTTACTGAAATTGCGCATACAGGGGTTTTTTGTGTCGCTGATCAAGAATCCGAAGTTGAATTTTGAAAAAAACAAAATGGCGGCCATGAAATTCGCCCAAGACATACCAAAAATCGCCAATTATCGCTGCATTTTTACAAAACTTTGTTGCAGTTTTTTTGGGTCGCTGATGAAGAATCCCATATAGAATTTCAAAAAAATTACGGTCAAAAATATATACATAGTTCAAAAATTATTATTAAATTGAAGCGAATTCATGTGCTTTATTTGTTTCTGGAAAATTAGGATCTGGGGAATGGAATAAAACTGTGTAATGACTTTGAAAATTAATTTTATTCAATTACTATCTGAATTACATTCATCGTCCTCTTCGTCGTTTCATGAGAACGCATTCAAAAGAAGCTCACTTTATGGTGCACGAATATGCATGCAACCGTGCATTCGCGCACAATTTGGTCAATATCTCGCAAAGATGCAAAAAGATGCAGCTAATTTTTTATACACTTTCGAAAAAAATGTTCATTGAACACATTCCAATAAGTTTCAAGACCAACCATCACCAACCGCGTAACTTATGGCTTTTTTTGTGGAATTTATGAATCGTTGCATGTACAAAAATGCACTCCACTTCGATAATTATTTACTAATTACCATATAAATAAACTGATCTGATACTGAGATATTTTAATTGTACTTACTTTCTGATGCAGAATCCATTTTTATGACACAGAAAACTGCACTTTGAGAATTTTTACGCTGCATACAAAGTTTATCGATTTTTGAAGCGTTGCGAGCTGCCGAAGTGACGTGCTGCACGGTCGCACAATAAGTAATTTCCCTTGCACAGGTAGTGAACCCGGACCGGTATTAACGGTCGTTTCTAATGCTAGGGGTACCACTACAACAATTTAAAACGTTTCCATTTCAAAAAAAAAATCTTCATTTTTTAAAAGCCTTCACATGACTCCCCCCACCGATGGCAAAAAATTGTAATGCTCTTTACTTCCATTCGTTTGATCACATTTGTATAGTTTGTTTGTCGGGGTTATGCCCGTTTTTTTTTGCATTTCATAAACAATTATTCCACAATAAGCCGAAGAAAACAGTGCATAATATGAACTGAATACCAAAAAGGAGGCAGCTCCATTTTCAACAACTTTACAGGAGCAACAAAAAACTTTCTCTGTATTGCGTCAAATAGTAATGGGTGGTAAGTGCAAATCGTGTAGTCACATTGTTATTTATTATCTGTTGATTCGTTGTTGATTAGACAGATGGAGCCCCTAATAGCACATCGTACCATACCTAACAAAATTGGAGCTGCCTGCTTGTTGCGACAGTCTTCAATTATTGTTTTGTGTATATTGTCACTTAAAGAAAAATGTGGATAGGATAATCTACTATTTTCCCAAGAAAGACGCGAGGTTTGTTTATATCACCAGTAGGTGTGGTATCGTGGAGAAAATAAATGGAAGTGTAGGGGAAAAGCATTAACTTTGACAATGCCAGAGGACTTTAATACAAAAGTATATATAGTATATTGTCACAAGGGCCGAAAATGAGCATTAGTAGCCCGCGGATATTAGTAGCTGATAGCTAAGGGCTGCTAATGCGTTTTCTGCATGTGTGACACACAACTGTTTTTCGCCTAGCATTAAATAAAACCAAAAAAAAAAGGAAAAATATAACAAAAATCTTTAATTTTATAAATACAAACAGAATTTAATAAGAAACTTAAGTAGCAACAATTTGCGAATATATTTATTATAGTAATTAATGTTAATTATCCCTTGAGCACAATTATGGATAGTAATACCAGGATTTGTAGGTATTCGATAAGTGTTTGAAGTGCTATTAGCATGGTGACTTATTTACAATAGATGAAATTGATGGTTCATTGGAATTGTCTAGATTAACTGGTATTTCATTTATTTGGTCAGAAATATTTAACACTTCAGTTGTGCTATTTTCTCTAATACTAGACTGTGTTTTTGGTTTGTCAGGATTTTTTGTGAAACGTCAATCTTATTTGATAAGCAGTCATCGATATATCCTTCTGCAACTGTAGAAGAACGCCAACCTCCATGTTTTTTAAGTGTTAGCAAATCGCTCCCAGAGTTAGTTAGTAGGGTTGCAGAACTACGGCGCAAGCAATGTCCTGTGGTTCAAGCAGTTTAAAAAAAAGTGGCTATTTTGTTTAAAATTTTGCTAAATACTTTTTCCGATAGGTTGCACTGTGCATTTATTATTCTTGTAATAAATGTATAGGCGATTATGAGGAGTGTGGGTAGGTCTAAGAGAAACGTATTTGTTGTATATTGTAAGTAGATTTAATCCATCAACTGTTTTTTTTTTGTGACTCTAAACGTTCTTGTAATATTATTTTTTGTTTCTGGAACTGTATCAATCAATATGTCTCCTCTATTATCTATGTGGTCAAGATTCATAGTCAACAACTCATTTCGACGACAAGCTCCGGATAGTCCCATAATATGAGAAACCTACAATGCAATGCTAATTAAAAAACATGATTAATTCATCTTAATTTATTTGTTTATCTTGATCATAAGATATTCCGAATCATTTGCTTCCTTAAAAAATTCAATGCATTGTTCTTGAGTCAAAGTTTTAGACTTTTTTGGGCAGGTAATTTACAGAATTTTGCTTAAAAAAATGCTCGAACTTTATGAAAATTATCAAAATTAATATTTTCCTTGACTTTAAGTGCTTTTCAACATTGAAAATTCAGACCATAGTGTACCTGCATTTACAATCTTTGATCTTTCAAATAGATAAGCAAGTAGTACGTTTTCTGTTAAGTTTTTTGCTTTTCTATTCTTTTTCCAGTTATTGAATAATTCATAGTACTTTCCGTACCGTTGTCTTGACTTTGTAGGTAACAAATTCAGAGAAAAATTGCTAGTTTCCTTTTGCAAGTCTGGTGGAGTATTCGTAAATTCTTCGTCACTGTCTGAGTTACCATTCGTTTTAATGAAAAATTATGTGAAACGTCAAAGTATGCAAATGACAATTAAAGGTATCTAGATTGTGAAGAATAACAAAATCGTGTTTTATGAGTTTAGCGGCCCAAGCGACGATAAACATTACTTTCGGTCATATTTTTAGGGTTAATATGATTCATTTTCATATATTATGCTAGGTGAAAAAACACTTAATAATGACATTTTTAGGTTAGATACTCCCGCAAATTAGCAAAAAAATAGTGCAAAATAGGTTAAACTTATTAAATTTACTTAACAACTTTCGATTAATGTAATAATATATATTTTTATATCATCGTATCCTCTTCTACACGCAGGTTAGCGGCAACGATGGTATCATATATATTTCTATCCCGTACATGGTTTTGCAATTTTTATCCTTTTTGCATCCATTTCCTTTTTGTATTCACCTAAAACAGGCTTTCTAATTAAATATTTTCCAATACGTATGTTTATGGGTATAAGATGGTTTGATTCTACAACAGCATTAACTTTTAAATATAAACTAATATACTTCTGTATCATCATTAAATAATATTGGAGTCAGTTCATAAATACGTCCGTTTTTTATTTCCCTTATATCAAAGAAGGATCATATCGCGTTGGTCCAATAGGGTTGTAAGCGTGCTTTCTGTGTGGACATAGTAAGTGGTTATCATTATTTTCTAACATTAAAGCCGGTTATCACTCCTAGAACGAAAATTTAGTTAAATTAGTATTGTAGACACCGAGTCGATTCATTTGACATTCAACATCATATAATTTGGAAGACCGGAAATTGTTATTTTGTAGTGGAAACTAATGACTAACTAGTTTTACACATTAAATTCAAATATCAAACTTAGAAGCCGTTTTTCACCCCTAGAAGGAAAATTTAGTTTAATTATTATTCTAGTCACTGAAGTAATTCAATTGGTACCCAATATCAATGAGGGCTATAGGGGCACAGTCTCCCCCTGTCACGCGCGGTCCTAGTATAAGCAAAGCATTCATAAATTTAACTATAATTCGCTTAAGTATAAATTTGCTGTCACTATCTATAAAGAAAAATTTAGGAACCAGAAGGACATTAGGTACGGGGTTGTAAGTCCTTCGCAGGGTAGGTCTGAACAAGGAACCAAAACATATATGTTTAACACGATACACTATGCGTATCGTGGTGTTTACAGAATTTAGATACTCCAGCCGTTTACGAGCTATAAAAAAAAAAATATAAAGTATAACGTCATTTTATCTAAAAACTAAAATAATAACATTTTATTTTGTATCACCATTTTCATTCAATAGAGACCTGCCAATAAGAGCTAGGGGATGCGGTAATTTTCCCGTTTATTTTTTCAATAACTTCAATCGTTCGCGAGCTATAATGACCTTTATGTTTTTCTGAGGTTATGATACCTGGAGGAGACGTGGTCAAAATCTCAAATGGAGGCCACAGGGGCTTAAACGGGAGTCTTTGTACGGTGCCCTAGACGGAGATCTCTACACGGTAGTCTGGAGCCCTGCGGATGTCTGGAACTCTGCTGGGGCCACCAGGACTTAGACGGGGGACCCAATGAGGAGCCCTAAGGGGAGGCCGCATAAAACCAAACGGAGGTTAAGTTATGTGGTCACACGTTGGTCTACCTATTACCGCTTAATTTCCCGCCTGTGCTCTGAGTCAGTAATGCAGATCCCGATTGGTGTGGAGATGGCACCATATCGGTAATAAAGGTCACATACTTATCAACCGCCATGAAATTGCCACCATGCCGTGATCTCATTGTCTGTCTCAACCGTTCTAGGCTCTAAGACACGAGGCCACGGGCCGTAAAAGCAGCATGCTCCTTCTTTGGTATAAAAACTAATTTGGTGGGTATATCCGTTTTTTTACTTCAAAGTACCAGCATGCTACTTTCACTGCCAGTGCGCACAACCAATATCATAGTCCTTCTTTGTCCAGGCTGAAAATAAGTATACAGGGTGTCCCATAATTAAGTACCCTCCTTCAAGGTGATAGAACTAGAAAAAATAAGTTGTTTTGTATATAAACAAAAGCAAATATAAAAAATATAGAAACAAATTAAACGAGCTGCTAAATAACTTATTACCAAAATAAAATTAATGAAAATAAAAATAATACATCAAGTCTATGGCACTGTATGAATGAAATTATTGAAAATAGATACAAAAAAACCGGAAATTTGTGAAATAAAGAATACAGAAAATAATGTAATAACCGGTAAGAGAAATTTACAATGTTTTTGTCAAGGACTTCACAGAAATTGGAAAACAATTAGCAGCTAAAATTAAAGAAAAACAAAATATACTGCACAACATTTGCACTAATATACACAATCAATTTTTCTTTCAGAAATAAATAAAAAAAGAGGTAATAGAGACTATCAATAAATTAAAGAATAAGAAAGCATCTGGTATAGACAATCTGAAATCTGAAACTCTGAAACTTTGATTAACCTACATTTCTAAACCATTAACATTTTTAATTAACTGGGCATTTAACTCAGGCCAGTGCCCTGCAGCATTTAAAATTGCAGTAATAGAACCCGTCCATAAAAATGGAGACAAGTTGGATGTGACTAATTACCAGCCTCTCTCTCTAATTTCAAACCTAGCCAAAATATTTGAGACATTGTTGAAAATATGCATTATGAGTTTTTCAAATAAACATAAAGCATTATCTGAAAGGTAGTTTGGATTCAGGGAGAACAGATCGATATAAAATGCTATAGTTTACCTAAATAACAGAATTAGTAAATTCATTGATGAAAAATCTCCGACGATATGCATCTTTGTCAATCTGTCTAAGGCATTTGATACAGTTAGTCACAGCCAGCTTCTTCATATACTAGAAAACATTGGCTTTAGAGGTGCTCCATATATGTTAATGTATAGCTATCTAACAAATAGAAAACGATGTGTTAAATCAGTGATAACCTCAGTGATATCGAGATATTAGAATATGGAGTTCCTCAAGGAACAGTATTAGGACCGATTCTGTTTGATATCTACCTAAATGATCTGTACAACATCTCGATGAAAGGAGACAGTAAGTTTTTCTGATGACACTGTTGTTATTTATAAAGCTTCTGTCTGGGGCACATTAAAACAAACTGCTGAAAATGATTTTAAAAACATAATTGGGTGATTTAGCAACAGATTTTTAACCATCAATTTTAAAAAAACTTACTATATTTCTTTCACATCCTATTCAAGAAATCTACCTACCTTCAATGCCCTAACAATTTGTAATGGTACAGAAAATATTAGTATCGCCTCCACCAACAGCCTTAAATATTTGGGTATATATTTAGATTCTCACCTGAGATGAGATACACACATTAATTATGTTGTCAAAAAAATGCATTCTATTCTCTATAGGTTTAAACATTTTTTCTCAAATATTTAAAATCGAACAAATGCGCATATTGTATTATGCACTAGTAGAAAGTCATCTTACATACGGAATAGTCGCATGGGGAGCAGCAATGAATAACTATATAAGTAATCTAGAAATACTTCAAGAATTGATCCCAAAAACTTATTTATAAAAAACTCTATACTTATCTTGGTAATGTCTTATATGCAGACACAAAATTATTTGATATCCGATAATTATTTTTTATTCAAACGGTAAGACAACACAAAAACAAACATGAACTGCTTCAGATTGAAAATAATTATAACACTAGACAAGTAAATTCATCCGTTGTTCCAAAACGGAAAAACATCTTACAAAGAAGTTATTTGTATCTCGGCCCTGAATTATATAACTTAGTTTCAGCTGAAAATAAACAGCTAAGTTCTGATAATTTTTCAAAAGTAAAATAAAGAAATGGATCAGTAACATACCAAGACAACAAATAGATCAATATGTAGACCTTAAAAATATTTACTGTTACAAAAACTAAATATTAAGCACACATGTTTAAATGAATAAATAATAAATGTATTTCAAAAATATCACATTATGTATTGTTCTTCCTTTTTAAATTTAAATTTAAATTTTGTCACAGAATACACCATTTGCTATAATCTCTAATTACAACTAGTAATAAGTATTTTTTTCCCTAATATTCTAAGAAAGAAGTAGTTTAGTACTCAATTGTATGTACCCACCTCAGGATTACCTTCTGTGAGTCTCCTTATTTGTTTACTAACTCTAATCCTACTTAGGTAAATTATTCTGTAGATATAAAAATATATTGATATGGTGGATAAATATTATTATTATCATTATTATTCCGAATATCCGATACCAAAATCGTGTGCCCTAAGCAGACGGAGAGAACCCAGAATGACCGCCTTCTGCATTTGGCCAGCCACTCGGCTGATTTTTGGAAAGTAGATATTATCTTCAGTTCCGAGAGCAGCGTAGGCACTATCCCTCCGACTACACCGATTATTAGGACGACCATTCTTACCGAGTAGCCTGGGTACAGCACTTGGAGCTCATACCGGAGGACGCGATATTTGGTCCGTTTCTCCTTCTCCTTCAAGGTGATGTTTTCTCCGCAGATGCCGAGAACTCGATGACATACATCAACTTGAGTTGATGGTGGAGGAGGACTGTCAGGCTTGTTGGCTTGGATAAGCCTGACAGTAGGGAACGATTAGTTACAATAAATCAGGCATTTCTCATTCTCAATATCTCCGGGGACGTAAGGCAGCACTGGTGTCTGGTCTACCCCGTACGAGTGCCTTAAATGATAGTATAGCACTCATAACGCCGCGTAATGTCGGTGGATGTAGGCCGAAATCGCGTAATTGGAGCATGCAGATAGTATGTGATGTCAGGAACCTCTACACGCCACACGCGGCTGCGGTAGACCAAGGTGTTAACACCATCATGGCAGGCCATAATGGATCCTTCGGTCTCCGACTTAAGCCCGGCTGACCTTAGAAAGGCGAATGTCAGCCTAGTCCATAAACGCAGTGTTTCTGTTCTTATAGACGACACCATGCTGGGGTTGATCGACGTGCTGCCGAAAGAGATTTTCCTGTTCGGCAGCTCTAATTCGGGCTTTGAAGCGATTTGGCTGAAGTTCAGTGACTGACTCTACATCAGGGTCCCGTCGGCCACCTCGCCTGGTGTCGATTGCGAGACCGAGTTCATCTGCAGCTCTTTTTGCTGCCTTGAACAATCCTGCTCCCACTCCTATAGTTTTGTGATGTTTTACAAACCGCAAGAGGGAATCTGAGCTCCTGAGGATATTACATGCCATACTCAGTACTATTCTGCCATGCGTACACTCCAGGCTCAAGAGTCCTTAACCTCCCGTTGACGTGGGAGGTACACACGAGGAACGGACGATCTAGGATGAATACTTCTGTGAATATTTATTATCTTGCGGGTATCTATATCTAATTGACGCAGCTCATCTACCGTCCACTTTACTACTCCGAACGAGTAGAGCAGCACTGGAACGGTAAGCATATTAGTTACAGACACCTTCTTCTTCCCTGAATGTTCGGAAGACCAAATCTTTCGGAGGCGGTGTCTGTACTTGCCGCGGAGAGAATCTTTTATTTGTGTTACATCCTGGATGTGCCTTTGTTGCACACCCAGATATGTATAGGTCTCTCCGACATCCAGATGTCTTCGTGACCCCATTATTAGTGTTACGTCCATTTCACTTGTTCAATTGGCGTTACATTTGGTCACATTTGGCATTGTACACACGGTTTAAAGACACGCATGTGTATGTTGAAATCCATAGCCAACGTTGGATTTGACATCTAGAGAGGCAGTTGCACTTGCGTTTGGATCCGAAATTTCTCAGTCAGCTCGTCAGTTGATAGTAGTTTACATCACGTGTCCTATGCTCCCTTGTACTGTAGTTTTTTGTTCTTTTTGTTCCTCCACTTAACGGTTCTACTGACTTTTAAATATCACCCCCTTTTTTCATATATTCTAATTTACCTCATACTCACACAATGAATGCAAAATTGGTTTCAATCGCTTTTACGATATAATTTGACGTTCTATCTGAAGACTTGATTCTGCAGTTTGCAATCCATATAAAGACCGCAGACCTGTTAGTCGATGTCTAACATGTACTAAAAATGATCTATAAAATTTCTTGATTTTTTTATTCTTTATTACATATTCATAATTTTACAAAAAAAATTGTTGTATGATATAGTTTTGAAAATAACGAAATTAAATTTGTAAGTATAGACATAACTTTCACCAAGTGCACACATAAAATTTAGTCACCAATTGCACACATGAAATTTGAAGCTCTGTGAAATAACCCTTTTGTTAGTTATTCTTGCACGGATCCTTCTTTTTACACGGATCATCCTTTTTACAGGGTCTTTCTTTTCCTCCTTTTTGCATGGATCCTTCTTTTTGCAAGGATCTTCCTTTTTACCACAGCCGCCGTCCTTTGGGGGTTTAAATGTTGCTCTATCAGGAATATTTACTTTGTAAAACTCATTTCCTTCAGACACCCAAATGCTGCCGTTTTCATTTTCTTTTAACATGGTTATCACTCCTTTTCCAACTTGTTCCGGGCTAAAAATAAATATAACTAAAAAAGATCAATCGCAGGACTGTATATTTTTTAAAATTAAATCAGCAATTTCTGAGATTTACCGGATATCCCGTCTAAGACTTCAAGGCTTAGATCTTAACAACTATAAGAAATAACCAAAAGAAATTTGGAGCAATTTGCATGATTATGCGTGAAATAAACTCGTGATAATAAAATGATGATTTAATATTTAAGAAAAGGCGTTTTTGCCAATAGTCCCCTGTAAAATGTACATACGTGGGCTCTTTGATTATACAAGTGTGAGAGTGGTCTCAATCTCTTCGTTGGATCTTGAAAAAAATAATTTCGTTGGTGGAATTCTCGAAAATAATGTATTTGACTGCTGCACGCGAAAAACAAAATAGCGGCCATCACAAACACTTTCTCCTATTTGCTTAAGTAACCGTCTGTTTTATCAAAATATATTTTATACAAAAAATGTTTTGCCTTCAACTGTATACAAAAAAGGTCGTTACGTATTGTTATGTAGAACCTACTATTTTCTCAAAAAAGTTTACGTTTAAGGTTTCCGGTTTTCTGAACATTTCTTCTGAAAAGATTAGTGGTTGAAAGTACCCCATAACTTGCTTTATTTTTGCGAGAATCACTACAAATAATACCTGGCCAAGAAAATTATGAAGATAATGCTATAATGTCTACAGATTCGATTTGAAAGAACATGAAGAACTACAAGAACGAATATATTCCATGATCACGGTATAAGAAAAAAGGAGTTATTCGGCAAAAATGATCAGTTCCAATCCAGTACAAAATCGGAGCAGAAACAACAATTGGAAGTGCACTAAAGAATACATTATTGATTCATAAGAAGAAAAGAGTGTTCCTTTTCGACCACATTCCTCATTTCCATTCCTTTGTATGAACAGGTTTGTTCAGCTAGCTTCAATTTACAAAGCAATACGGCCGCTGAACGCTTCTGCACTCCTTGGATTGTACGCACTTTTAGGAGCGGATGGAACAGGATCATTTGCCAACAAGGGAAAAGTAAAGTGACATTCAATTTTGTGCGTGATACGCTGTTTTTGCAAGTTTTCGCAAGATTTGGGACTACATACTTTCTCACTGAAGATGTTAGGACTAGCTTGGAAGCGTTTATTGTCAGCTATATATCCCCAAAACAATACCGACTGATATAGGAGCTGTAAGATGGTTGTTGTTCACACAGAAATAATGTCAAGATGACAACCCCGTACCAACAAAATTTGCTCTGAACCCAGCTTTGTTAAGGGCTCATCCTCTGGGTTTGAAGTGGAATCAGGACTTCTTTCACCTTTCCTAATGATAACACACGACCTACGTATTTCAAGTGATAGAAAGTAAGGAGTACATAAGAGCCATTGTGTTGTAGAGCTTATTTTGGAACTTTGTCGCTGCTTATTCTCTCAAAGGCCATTACTCGCCTCTATGTACGTGTTAGTATGGAAGAGTTCGACAGTATGGGTGAGTTCGAAGATGCTGAAGAAGACTTGACTAAGTGAGATTTGTAATGAAAGCGATAATGACTATAATGAAGGAGATGGCTGCAGTAGTGAATAAGTAGCAAATGTTTCTTGTGTAACTCTTATACCCATTTTAATGTTTGTTAAAATGTTTTGTTTAAATTTTTTAGTTATACTTTTTGGTTTAATTATCTATTAATTTTCTGTCTTGTACTATAAAAAATTTGGGGACATAGATGATCCTCGTTGTGTCTAATAATAATAATTGATATCTGGCGTTCCTAGAAACAGTGTCGTACATATCAATATGCGCTGGCAAACCTCCATGAAAATCTATTATTGTTTAAGAAGACATAATCTGTATTTCCACTGTTAAGAGGTAACTGAGTGAGATTACTGATCACAAAACCACTTTTAATTTTTTGGTACCGCTATTCTTATTTCAAAACCTTAAAAGGAAACTTTTTGAAGAAAATGTAAGTCCAACATGAAAATACGTAATGACCTTTTTTGTGTAGAACTGAATGAGGAACATTTTATTTATAAAACATTTTTTTGATAAAACGAACAGTTAAAGTTTATTTCATATTATTTGTAACATAAAAAAACATCGGCTTCTTTGACGACGATAATGAGACCAAAGAAGCCGACTTTTTTTATGTTGCAAATAAGTTTGAAATAACCTTTACTTAGGTCAATGAAAAAAGTGTTTGCTATAGGAGCCATTTTGTTTATCGAAATTGTTTTTCTCCAAGGTCAGACGAAGTGATTTAGACCACTCCCATACTTGCATTATCAAGGCGTCCACAAGAGCCTGTTTTTGTACATTCGACAGTTGACTGTAAGAAAATTGTTTGAAATTAGTTTGAAAATTCAAAATATATAATTTGAATTTCGATTTAACAGTTCACAAACATTGAATTATGTTAAAATGGTGGAGAATAAAATATAGCCAATGTGGTAGGATCCCTAGAGTAGACAATTTAAGATTCCATAAATATACACTCATTAGCAAAAGTATTACATACTTTTTAATATTTGGTGTTTACGTGACAGGTTCTGTTTGTTTATAAAGGGTAATAATTTTCTTAAAAATTCAAAATATGTAAATATGGGTATATACAAGCTGCAACAAATTCGCTTCTCACTACAGGGAACTTGAAAACGGTAAAAGAGATAGCATCGGTTAAATTGGGGCAAAGTTGAAGAATTTGGCGATCAGTAATGTGCCGTTGAAATTTTTGAAAAAAAAATAAAATTTAAAAATTCGTTTTTATTTTTTTCTGACGCAACTTGTAATGATATCGAAAAACTAACTAAAACTTTCATTGGCATTTTTTTATCCTTTACAGCTTAGCGTAAAAAAGTTTTTTAAGACGTTTCGTATTTTCGCGACCATCATCATATACGTTATTTTAAATAGTGACCGGTACTGCATTTTTATAGCATTTGAATCTCAGACTTCATAAAATACGCCAATGAAAAACTGTTTTTAGTTTTTCGATCACTTTAAATAACGCCAGGAAAAAATAAAAACGAAAATTAAAAATGTTACTTCTTTTTCAAAAATCTCAAGAACAGCAAGAGATGATTTCTCAACGGCATATTCCTGAAAGCCAAATTCTGCAACTTTGCTTGAATTTAACTGATGCCGTATCTCTTACCATTTTCGAGATCTTTGTAGTGAGAAGCCAATTTGTTACAGCCTGTATATGTAAATAAAATTTTATTTATATTTTTGGCTTGGGTGTTCATAATAATTTACGTAATAATAAAATCGTATTCCTATTCTGGTTTCCTAAATTACTAGCTTTAAATTAATTTCTTAACTCATATCAAGTACGAACCCAAAACTATTGATAAATTTAATGCATTTTATTTTCATTATTACCCTTGAGATGGCAACGATCCAAGACTACTAGCCAATTCTTTTCCTAAATCTCCGAATCCTGGTAGTGCTCCGTCTTTCGCATCCCATATCAGAGCAGTATCTGTCACACCAGGACACACGGCCATAACTTTCACTTTTGACATTTTACAAAAATACTCTGATCCTATGGACCTGGTGAATCCGATAACGAAATGTTTGGTTCCAACATACACAGGTGAGCTGAACAGCGGCTGCAAGCCCAAAATGGAGGCATTGTTAATGATGTGTCCACCAATACCGCCACAATGAGCACCCATGTATTGAAATCCCAGGAGGGTGCCAAGTACCAAACCTTGCTGAAAGAAAAATATTTACAAACTACTTACATTCCAGTGTTATATTTATATGGATATTAGAATAAGTAACAATTTACACGATATTTTCTTGATGTAGGCACAGGACACAGAGCTGTCAACTTTGTTCGTGCAAGAATCTTCTGCATATTAAGGCTTCGTCGAACGGTTTGGCTTGGGCAATTCTTACGCGTCGTTTGTCGAACTTTACTGTGGTTCAACGGCAAAGGAACTTTGACAATGGCAATTTAAAAATACTAAAATTAAAATGTCACAATTTCTTGTCCTTGACTCCATAGAAGTCACATGGCTAACAACCAATCCCCAAATTAAGTTTAAAAATCAGAATACTTTTTTGATAAATTTGATATATTCAACATTTTAATTTGAATAATTACAATTTTCGAGTTATTATCTTGTAATTTGTAATATTTATTAATTAAGAAATAAATGTTGTAATGAGAAACGAGCAAGTAATATTTTCTTTCAATTCAGTAAATTAATTATACACATTTACATATTTCTCTCAAGCAGGAGCACTATTTAGTCATTAGAAAGAAAGTAGTAATTCGAAAAAATAGAACTATGTAAATGGACGTGCCAGCTCGCTGAAACGCAGTATATTGGTATTTCAAAAAGAATTAGAACAGTTAAAAAAATTCATGTTTGGCCTTGTTGTTCCACGAATTTAGCAAATCACGAGACAAGTAAAAACCTTTAGATTTAATGATCCCTCGTGGAGATCTCATTTTGTTTCCAACAGCTCGTGTGGGATTAACAATAGATAAAAATATAAACAAAAAACGCGAATTCGGAACTCTCAGACCAAATATTTTGGAAACTAACCAGATACTAGTCTAGACGGGAATTAAATTCATATCAACATTGCATTTTTAGTTGCAAGCAAACCGTTTGCTACATGCGTTGCTGGGACCATTCCCTTCCCATTAAGACTTGTAGCCATCCCCAAATACCGCACCGAAAGAAATTCTATATCAAAGTAATCGATTATTCTTGATATTTTTAAACTTGTCACTGGAATAATATTACTTGGCATAATAAATTATTATTGCTTCAATAATATACCAATTGTAAACCAAGAACAGATATATATTTTTGAGTTTCATTAGCGCTTAAGTCAATATAAGTTTGATTCCTTCGAAGTATAAGTATGTATTAAATATACTCTTAATAGTACACTTCTTTCGAGCACTGTTAACCATGAGAGTAAGTATAAGGACATCTTGAAGTAAATTCTTATTTAAATACTTTTCTTGACATAAGAATACTACTCTTGGAATAAAACAACAAACAACTTTGCTGGATGAATTATACATACTATTAATTCAATAACTGTTATCCTTGATTGAATACTTACTAATCTCAATGTCGTGTTCTAAAATAATGATGAAACAAGTGAATCGCGCAGTGGTGGGAGGTAGAAAGCTATGCCTTTGCCAAACAAAGACGACATACCTTACCTACTACTCGTCAAGTTGTGTGTGCTGTACTTTGTTCATAGATGATGATTATTATGAAATAATTTATATTTGTAAAGTTACACTTGAAAAAGAAGTATATTAACATTATTAAATGTGAAATAGAAGTTAATGAGTCTACGATGGAAGAGCTATTAGCAAGTTGGGAATTGGAGTCCATAATTTCAATATTAAAAGGTAAGTTTAATAATTCTGGTTTTACTGCATGCAAGCTATTTTAATTACGTTATACTTTACAAGAAATGAATACACAACGTCACTATATTGTAGGTGAAAAGGTATTCATCTGAAGTTTAATGGTTGTGTATAGATTTCCCAAGTTATTTACCTTTTTGATAATTTTTCCTTGTGTATTATATACAATCTATAGTCAAGATCTGCATTTTTATTGCAGTGGCAATACATATACAGGGTGACTGGTAAGTCGGCTTATTCCTTTGAGGGTGGGTTAGTAGAACTCATTTGCAATTGATTTAGAGATCTAATAGTTTTTGAGATATTTTATTTTTAAAATAAAAAAATAATAAAACTTTCTTTAATATTTCAGTTTCCTTAGTTAGTTTACATTGTTATGTAACAAAAATTAGATTAAATACTTTAATAAGATAAAAAGACGAGCTAAAAAACTACATTTGTGAAAAAAATTTCAACCCAATCGTACATTCATAGGAAATTATTTTTAGAACTTGATAATGCATTAAACATGCAAATTATTTAATAACTTCTCCACTTTGTATATTACTTTTCGAATGAGGTTTATATGAAGTTTTAAAAACTATATTTTACTTCCATAAATAATACAAAATTACTAGGTACAGGTAGAGCGTCCATTGTTTTCAAATTAAAAGAGATACAGAGTGTTTCGAAAAACATGTGCCATCGCTTAAACGGAGATTCTACACTCAAAAATAAGACAAATATACCTAATTCCTATCAACATAGGTCCATTTTTGCTTCGTTTCTGAGATATTGAAGTTTTATTTTTCTTTGCGTTAACTGTAACAAATATATACGCCACTGATTTTTTTGGTTTTTGATGGCCCAGTTATGTAGAAAGTTAATTGCCGAAAAAATATCACCTCGACGTTTTTTTAGATTTCGGCATCGTGCAGAAGATAAATGCAATTTTTTAAAGTCTTTTTAAATCTATTAAAAAAATAATAATAATGCTATTAAGTACCCTACATAAAAAAAATTATTTTTTCTCCTACACGAAACCAAAATCTAACAAAAATCAAGAGGTGACTTATTTTCAGCAATTAACTGTCTACATAACTGTGCCATATAAAACTAAAGAAGTCAGTGGTGTATATATTTTCTTTACAAAATTACCGAAATAATAATAAAACTTCAATATTCTTCATTTGAAGTACGAAACAGCAATGGACCCATGTTGATAGTAACTATTTGTCTTATTTTTGAGTGAGAAATTTCCGCTTAAGCAATGACACATGTTTTTTGAAACATAAGGGCAAGGGAAGTTTCTAAAAAATAATAATAATAAAGTATCTCAAAAACTGTTAGGTTTTGCATTATGCATTATATAGTTAAATCAGTTGCAAATGAGGTCTACTAACATCCCTTGAAAGGAATACGGCAACTTATCAGTAGAGCTGTCCGATGTGCCTGGATTACAGCCACGGTCTTGCGCTCTCGTCACACGTGCCGATTTAGAAGTGATTTACGCTGCAGTTTTATTTGAAAGGTTAATGCTTGAGGTTGTACCTATAAATTATACATAATGTCAAACGCGCCAAAGGGTAAAAAACGACCATACGCGGACACAGTGAATAAATTTATGCAAAATAATTTATAAAGTTTGCAATCAAGACTTAATGTGCTGGCACAAAACAGATTGTCGTCGTCATATCAATACCGTGCAACATCAAAATAAAAAAATGGCATGCCTTTGACAACTCAGTTTATGTGTGATTTATTGTTAATGTTAATAGCCTGTAATATTCCGCTACACATACTGGATAAACAACCATTTCGGGAGTTTTGGAATAAATACAATCCCCAGGTGAACTTACCAAGTCGTACATCGTTATGTAGATATATTCCAACTGTTCGTGAAGACATTGTAAATAGGATTAAATGTGGATTAAAAAATACACGGCTCTGGTTATGTATTGACGAGACGACAGATTGTAAAAAAAAATCTATTTTAAATATTATAGTACGTGTACTGGACCCTCTTAAACCAACATTTCCACGGCTTTTTATTATGCTGAATATTTTCAACAAATAAAAGCTGTGATACTACAGTTCAACCCTAACGAGGCTGCAGCTATTAGGGAAAGCCAGACAAGCTTTCAAGGCGTTTCCCTTGAAACAGATTTAAAAAGTATTAATAACAATTATAGGGGACTACACGACGCAATAGAAAAATTGCAAAATAGTTCGTTGTCGTTAGTGGAATCGTTGCAAATAGTGGACGACGTAAAAACACAGCTACAGGCTATAAATGACGCAAAAAAATAATCGCGTTAGTGAAAAATTCGAGAGTGTATTACAGAAAGATCCTGATTTTAGCAAATTAAGACAAATTTGTGATGGTGCATCTACAACTTCGTTAAGTGAGTTCACAGATTGTTTTACTTATGCCTGTATTGCATCCGTAGATGTCGAACGGTCAATTTCAAAATACAAACATATTTTTTCACCAAAGCGAACATCGCTGACAGAGACAGCTGTAGAAACATACCTGATGCTATTATACTATAGATCTTCCCCCACTTTGTGATGACGACAACCAAACTACTTCATAAATCTGTTTAAAAGGGTGAGTTTTTATACAAATTTTTTATAAAATGTAACATTATTGTTAAAATTTATTTCCATTTAATATACTTATTCAAGTATTATGATATGATGTAAACATATGAGTCATATGACGGCTCTGGCGGCCAGGTGACCTCGGACAGCTCTACTTATCAGTCATGCACCTTGATGTGTACCTATATATAACATTATTAATCAACGACTTTCAGAAGTCATTGATATTAATTTATTATCAGTGTAGGATTAAAGTTCTTTGTTCTTGTCAAAAATGCTAAGCTAACGTATTAATTATTATGTATTTTAGCTGCCTATTTACAGTTTGTATAAATGCATGGAAATTTTGTGAGTTTCAAATGGGCTTAAAAATTTCGGTTTCATATGTACAAAACTTGTTATGCCATCCCTGTTTGAGTGTTTGAGCATACTTTTCTATTATATAGTTAGCTACAATGATTTGTTTAAATTATTTATACTTTAATAATATAAATAATTGTTTTCTAGGTCAAGGAAATTAACTAACGTTGGACAATTTACTAGAAATTTCAGAAGAACAGATTATAGGACTTATTCCTCAAATCGGAAAGAGAATAAAATTCATAAAACACTTAAAAGCTTATAAAGAAATAATGTGCCTTCCTGTGGTAAATTTAAGGTCTCATATACAGTGTGTTCATGAATAGACTTGTAAAATGTTTTTTTTTTGATTTCTTAATAAAACGTCATTCTTCATAAACACTTCTTCTAATTCTGAAAAGTCCTTAGCCAATCCCAGAAATTCAAATTTGATTCAAACAATTTATCAGTTTTATTTAAATGTCATTCTCTAAATTTTTCCTTTTCTTTTTTAGGACTTACTACCACATGAATAATTCTTCGTTATCTAAAAAATATAGTTAGTTACCCAGTATGTTACTGGAAAAATAAATCTCTGCGCTTGTGACTTTACGGCAAAAGATTAGTCAGAGTGTACTTTTTGACAACTAATATGAGATAAAAAATAATAATATAATTCCTTAACGTTTCAAAAAAACACCCTCTGACTAATCTTTTAATGTAGCGCAGAGGTTTATTTTTCCAGTAACATACTGGTAAATAACTATATTTTTTAGATAACAAAGAATTATTCATGTGGTAGTAAGTTCCAAAAAAGAAAAGGAAAAAGTTTTATTTAAATAATACAATTGCTGAACGAAATGAAATTTACATTAAGTGGTAAATTTGGTAGATCGTAATATTAAATCGAGAAAGAAACGATTTCAGTCAACATCAAATATTTACTGATTCAAGTAATTCATCAGCTTTGTTTAAATAATAAGTTGTTGAACGAAATGACACATTTCTCACATTAAGTGTTAAATGTAACAAATCGCAGTAATCTCTACTTTTGAACTGAATAAATCAAATCTTAGATTAAGTATAAGTTAGTATTGAACATTGTTCGAAACTTCCTCTTAGCTGAAGTAGAACCATTATTCTAAAGTTAATAATTAGTTATCATTAAAAGAATGAGACAAAGATAATGACTTTTTAAGAATAATGTTTTCCTTGATGGAAAAATATCTATTCTTGCAGATATATAAGTACAATAATGTCTCAATTTAAGAATAATAGCCTTAAAAATAGTTTACATTTTTTTCCGTGCGTGCAGGGTGGATATATTGCGGGTTGACTTCCCGCAATGCGTCGTTTTATACAAATCGCCGTAGGACGCGAACTAATGGACGACATACTGATTCTTTTTCTGTTTAATCTTAAAGACGAAGACTTTGATTCTAACCCATGACAGTTTGGTTGTATTTCAGATGGCCATCGGCTCTTGAATAAACAATTTTGCTGTTTTTTTAGAGCAAATTTCGACTTTCTACCCCATGCTGTATACTGGCTAAACAGCATGACCGTATTAAGAGGAGCGCACCCAACGGGAGCGACACTACATCGCGCCGATCGGCGTTGGCTGGGGGACAATTCGCGTTTTCAGGTTTGTATGATTAACGTAGAGGAGAGACTTGCACCATGGGACATTGTGTACCTTAGGACAGTGGTGTTTTCCACTATTAAATGCAGGAAAGTAAAAAGTTAAAGTTTAGTTTACTTGTGTGACGATTGAGGTACCGCAGTCACTTTTGACATGACGTGTTTACACTTCAAAAAGTAAAGAAAACTTGCTTATGATTTAACAGTTAACATTTTATATGTTTGACGAAGTAAAAATGTTTACAAGCTATATTAGTGGTGTTTCAACATGTTTGCTGTGACAGATGCGACCACATCACTTAAGTGAAGATCTGCTCCCATAGACTGGGAGAAATGTGTCCTTTGCCAAATGGTCACCTATGGGAAACTCGTCAATCCAGCACAGAACCGGAGACATAGTGACCATGGGTTAAACATGCTTGCACGTGATTTGAAGAAGTTTGACGATATTGGCGCTATTCTTTTTCACATGGACATTCCTCAACTTGATGATGGAACAGGAGAAAACACACTATGACGCAGATCAAGGCGTCATGGCACAAATCTTACTACCTAAAGTGCAGTAACTCAAAATTTAAGAGGGCTGAGGCAAAATATGTATTTGAAAGTAATGAACTGCGATCTTTCTTAATATAAAAATATTTTTTCCAACCACCACTACTTTATTCCTTAGCTCGAGCACAACCTCGTCTGTGAACGAGTGCTTAAAAATGTTATTCACAAAGAGGGACTATAACGGTCCGATTTTTAATTTCTTATACCTAATATAAGGCAGTATAGTAATCGTAATTTTTTTCGACCTCGAGATTTTGATTGATTTATACGTTTTGAACCCTCCTGAATTCATTCTGATTATTTTCCGAATGATGTCTGCCGGTGTATGTGTGTATATGTGTGTATCCGCGATCTCAAAATATACTAATGGGAGATTTCCCAAATTTGGGAGTTAAGATTGTCAACAACATTTTAAATGACACATTAAATTTGGTGAATGTGATACCACCAGAAGAGATGCAATGAATGAAAGAAGAAAAAAGGTACAAGTTCGGGAAAAAAATTAAAAATTTTTATAGCAATTCTGGACGAATCTCGACGATTATAATGAAAAAACATAACTTTATGGAAAAAAAAAATCGGTCGGCATGTCTGTAGTATTACAATAGCAGCCACAGTTTTTGAGATAAAGCTTTCAAATTTGGTACACATGTTCTAAAGTCCAAACACAATGATAAATTCGATGATGAGCAAAATTGGCCGGCTAAAAGGCGGTCCACGGGAACCAAACTTTTTTGTATTTGCCTTCAAAAAATATATATTCTTGATGAAAGATTATAAATCATGTCTACTATATCAAGCCAATAAAATATATTTTCCAATTACTTAAATAAGTAAAAAAGTAAACTTAAATTTTTTATACATTTCACCTCATAAGATGGGGTTAGGATAAATTTAACAGTTTGACATTTGAAATGTCTAATATAGTTACAAAAATGTCAATGTCAATAAGAAGAAATTATTAAAATATATGACATGAATTCTTATTGACAGTTTGGAATGACGCTGATAATTAATTATTTAAACGCTATTAAAATTTAATTGAGGTAAGTGATGAATTAAATAGAATGATTTTTTTACATCAAGATGTAGATATATACTGGTATAAGAAAGTTATGTACTGGTCAGATATTTTAAATAAATAATTTGATTTACATTCCTTATAAATTATATGGATATCATCGGAATTATAAGTTAAATTCCAAATTCGAATAAAATAATTTTACTAAACCTTATTGTACTAGCTATTTAGTGCACCGTACTGTGCGAGAGAAAAAAGTTGTTTACAAAGTGGTTCCGTCGCGCACGATCAGAGACGAATTCGGGAGTGTTCGTAGCGGCAGACAGGCTAGAACGAGGCGGACAACCGTCACAGCAAGATTAAAGTTGTTGGCACGTAGAATTTTTGTGACCAGCGACGGTGGTTTGAATTGTTAACTTTGTGAGTGGAAAGCGTTGGTAAGGCGACTTGTGGAAGGAGCTGAGCTGTTTTGTGTGTTATTAAGCCCAGGCCTTACACTCGACAAAAGGAGAAAGGAATAAGAATATTTACCTTTATTGACGTCTCTACGACCAAAAAGATACGCAACTCCGACTCTAGATGCCTTAGAGCAGCACACACTGCTTTCCATGTACTAAAGAGGTCAGGTTTGGGGACAATCCCTTAAACTGCAGCAGAATCTTCCTGGTCCCTCTGTCTGGGAGTGACGCAAGACTCAAGAGGGATGGACATCATTGTAGACCACCCTTCCCATAGCATCCAAGGCATGCTTGTAATTGGCCTGTTGCAAGTACAAGAAAGGATGCGGGCTACGATGCAACTGCATCAAAAAAGACATGAAATGCACCTACTTGTGTTTGTGCGGTGGTGATTGTACAAAGTATAGTTAAATAACATGCTTACTGTATCATTCGTAAATAAAGGAATACCATGTAACTAAAGAACACTTTAGCCCGCAATAGCTCTGAAAGCTTTCCGGTCGGTACAAAAACTACAGTTCCCTGAGGAGGAACCACATGCTTATGCGTCCGTCACACAGGCTGGTGGGTTAACTTAAGATGCTGCAAACATAGTAGAATGACCATAGCAGCCGTTAGCTAAGCATTGTTTTTAGCTGCCGAGGATTTTTCTACGTTTACTTACAGGACACTAGACGCAACAAGTATTTCCACATACAAAGGTTTGTGGACTACTCGAGGTGTTGAAGATGTGAAAAAGCACTCGGCTGAGGAGTTGTTGGTTGGCTTGACTTCTCAATCGAGAGAGGGTATAGCCAAAGCGCCGTAACTTCTTGCGGGATGGCACAACGGATATTTTTGAGACCTGAATGTGTGTAAAACCGTTATTTATTCACGACTTCTTCAATTCTTCATGTTTATTGAGGAGTTTCATAAATTTGCCCTAGCCTATTCGAAATAATGCAGAATGTGATTAACATTCACTTGATGACCTTTGTCATTTAACTTGGTTATAGTTTTTGAATAGACGTATTTAGAAAACGGAAAGTTAACGGTAATAAATTACCATTTGGAAATTACAACTTTTTAATTTTCTTTTCAGTGCCTTACCACGTTAATAGCCAGCGTTTGCTCCCATCTCTTGTCAGCAAGTATACCGGCGTTATTCACCACTATATCAATTTTTCCAAATCTTTCTTTCGTACATTTGAAAATCTCTGAAATAAAGATCATTAAATAAGTCACATTTTGGAAAAATGTTCGCGTGGGTTTTAATTGTTGAGAGAAACATTTCTATAGTCAATGTTATTGACAAATGATTAATGCCCAGTATAAGAAAATATTGTACCAAGCGCCTTTTTCAATGTTTTTCAGAATTAAGGTACTAACAGTTATCTCCAAACTATTGGTTAAACCGTTTTTCCACATAATAGTTTGCGATGACCGGCAGCTGTCAATTGATAGTTATTTATTACGCATGCGCTATGGTGTTTTTATTGCGAAAGAGGTGCCGAACTTAACCTGTTTGTTTTTTATGTTTGATTTTAGTTCCCTAAACAAAGAAATACGGGAGATTTCAGTTATTAATGGGAAGCTTTTCGTTTTATACTGATCGATTTCTTCAGTTTTATTGAAACAGAGTTAATAGACTTGAAAGAACATTGGAAAAGGCAGTATGGGAACGAACAAATCCGTTTGTAGAATATGTTGATGCTTGAATTTATTTCTGAGATGTTGTCCGAGCAAATAAACAATTTTATTTATTTTCGATAACTGTAATAGGAATTTGAGACCACTAAAAAAAGGTATTGTCTAACTTGAGTTTTATATGTACAGTGATTCTGTATTTTATAGGTACTTTTTAGTTATCTATCCTAGGAAAATATTTTGTTATTTGAAGCAGGACATTTTGTTTCTTTTCTACCAGAAATCATTGTTTCCAATAAATCAGTTATTCTGATATGAATTGATTTTTTAAAAATTAGTTCTTCCTTTTTCTCCACATTATAACAATCGACTTTTTATATACTACTATTGACATAAAACTATTGACTTATCATATGAGCTAAAATGTGTGTTTTTATTTTCCTCATCCACTATTTTCTAAATCCAAAAAAAATTTTTTTAACAATTTTGCTTGAACTACTAACTAAGGCACACGGCACTATAATTAAAAGAGTAATAAATTTATGTATATTACTATAAAAAAGAAATAGCGCAAGTTTGATATTCGCTGTCAGAATTTCCAACTTTCATAAGAAAATTGTTAGCTAGAAATTAACTAATTAAGAGGTAAATATTCCTTGGAGAAACAGTCGAACGTTAACCAGAATATTGACAGACAGTCCTAACCACCAACTACAGAGCAGAACTTTTAGTGGGTAACAGAAAAACCAGCCCTTAACTAGTCTTCACTTACTTTCCATGTCGTCTTTTTTGGTAACATCGCATGGTTGAAAAAGTGCTTTGTCCCCACCAAACTGTTCGTTAAGTTTACAGGTGGCTTTTTCGCAATCTTCTACTAGAACATCGCCAATAATAACAACCTAAAAATTTTGTTTAAATGTCTGGCGTTACTTTCAGTTAACACTTACTTGTGCTCCGGCACATAACAGTTGTTCCGTGATATGATACCCGATTCCACGTGCACCACCAGTAACAATTGCTACTTTGCATTTGGCTGGTTGTTGTTCACAACCACAAGAACTTCTCTTCTGTAGATTTACTGGACAATTAGAATTTCCATATCTAACCAATAAAGAAAGTATTATAATTATAGTCTACCCTTTTATCATATTTATCGGAAATGTTCTTTTTGGTGTGAAAAAAGGTCTGTGTGGAAGGACACGTGGGGTGAATCTGGAGAACATGTGAGTAGCTAATCAAAATGATTTTAAACAAGTACAAGCTCAGAAGGAATAAAAATATATTTAATTTTTCATAACACAAATAGGAAAATAATAAATAAACTACATTTCACTTTTGAGAAGCGTGGTGATGTTTGTGTTGACATTTGATTGTAAGGATAGATTTTTTCCCCTCTTCATTTTTCAACACGTATAAGTGAGAAAGAACCGATCTGATAGATATAGTGTTATCCATATTCAGTTGGTCTTTATGGACCAAACGTATTAATGGATGTTATGATTTGTATTTCGCTGTAACAAATTATAATATTTGAAAGTAAATTAGAGAACTACACCAAGTATCTTTTTAAATATAAAAAAGTAGGGTGTGGTTAAAAACTAAATAGAAGCAATTTTTACCTTGCAGATGCGGAGACAAAAGGGTGATATATATAACTTTTTGTAACAATTTTATTAACGGGCCTAAAGTTGATAGACAAAGCCATTCTACAAAAATTTTATAAATCTCATTCAAAATATGTTGATCTATTGTCACTTTGACAATTTTCCAGTGTGATTGCTTTGATGTTGAAGGATAGATAAATATCCATCTTTTATGCATGTAGACTATTATAGACTATTATAGTCTATACAAGGGTAGCTTATATGAGCAGAATAAAAATTATGAACAAAATATCTTTTACATTCAGCTCAAACATAAATTTTATAATTATTACCTATATGCAATATAATTTATCTTAGAGTTTATTCGAGTTTATATTTACTTAACAGTATGTATTAACATTATTTTAAATTAAATAAGTTAAAGTTTCAGAACTAAATAGTTATACATGTGGAAGACAGTGGCGGTCGGTCCATGGAAGCAAGGGAAGCAGTGCTTCCCCTGGGATTATTAAAAAGAAACACATAATTAGAACCTAATTATTATTTATCACATATATTAATCATTAAAATTTACTTTTACCCAATTTCAATAGACACAGACCTGCTTTTCAACAGCTGAGATAATGTTGCATGATAAAACCGTAACGATGACGCACTCGATTAATCGAGCCAACACGAACTCGCGCGATATAAGCAACTTCTCGAAATGCATCCCATCCCCACTTCATAATCTTGATATCTGAGCCGTATAGCATCGAATGCGTTTTGATTTATAGATTTTAATCTCGATTTTAATATCGATTTTAATATTATACTTAATATTAATCTTCCTAGTATTATTCTCAGCTTTTGTGCTATATTTGTAAAAACTTTTTTGGTGTTTCTAAACCTGTGGTGCGGCGACAAGTGCTTTTCAAAACGTTGAACATCAATGTGCGTATAAGCAGTTTTAGAATTGCTTATTCAATTTGGAAGCTGGTCCTAGCACTGTGGAAAATATTATTTGCGTTTGTGTGGTGTGCAATTTGTTGAAAAAGGGATTTTCAACATATTCGTTTCAAGATAAACTGGATATTATTAGAAACGGGAGACCAACACCTGATTTAAAACTTTTAAAAACGAAAGTTAAATCATGCTATAGGTACTTTAATATTGAAATGTACAGTGCTAATCAGTGGTTAACGGGTTGTGAAAATTTGTGTAAATTGTTTTGTTGGCCATGTGTACTTTTCACAAATGAAAAAGGTGTTTGGAATAAAAATGGCTTTTCAGATTTAAACAACATTCACAAAGTGACAAAGAGGCATGGTAAGTGTGAAACTCATTTGCGAGCGGTGCTAAAAGAAAAAAACATTTGGAAAATCACGAATTGAGCATTCATTAGATCAGCAGTTGAAAGAAAGTGACCGTAAGCATAATGAACTTGTAAAAAAAAATCGAGAAATGTTAAAAAGACTTATTGACATTGTTTTCTCGGCGGAAATGAACTTAGATTTAGAGGTCATACTGAATCTCGGATCGTTGCTAATAGGGGCAATTTCATCAATTTAGTTGATTTATTAGCAAAATACGATACAATTTTAAGTAACCATCTGAAACACTCCACAGTATTTCGCGGTAAATCAAATCATATTCAAAATGATTTGATTCAGTCGATAAGCAATATTGTTTTAGAAAAGATCAAGCAAGAAATAAAAAAAGCTCCTTTTTGTTGCAATTATGTTAGATGAAGCAACCGATATTACGAATATTAGTCAGTTGTCAACCATAGTACGCTACATAAATCCAAATGGGAAAATCCAAGAGCGCTTTTTAGGATTTTTAGACGTAACAACGCAGAGAACGACTATAGTTTGTCAGATAGTCGATGATCTACAGTGTGGTGCTAAACTTATCGCCCAAAGTTATGATGGGGCCGCTGTAATGGCTGGTGAATTGGGGGGCCTGCAGGCCAAAGTAAAAGAGACTTTTCAGAGTGCAATATTTGTACATTGTTTTGCGCATCGATTAAATTTAGTTCTTGCTCAATCTGCAGCGTGTCTTAAAGAGTGCAAAGAATTTTTTCAAGTATTAGTGAAATAGCTGCCTTTTTTTCAAAATCATCAAAACGGGCACGAGCTTTAGATTTGGAAGTACAGAAGAGACTACCCAGAGTTGCTCCAACACGATGGAATTACAATGGGAGGCTAGTACAAATAGTATCTGAATATCGACAGCCTCTAATTGATTTATTTGAAAATATTTTACAAAGCAAATATGATTGGGATACTGAGACTTTGAATGTATCCAGAGGTTACTTAGATTCATTGAAAAGAGACTGATTTTAATTTTTTGTTAAATATTTTCTCCGAAATATTCCCATTTACTGACAATTTATTCAATATTTTGCAAAATAAATCAAATGGCGTTGGATTTTGTGTAAAGAAAATTGAAGAATTCAAAAATTTGATTTGTAACAAATGAAATGAATTTGAAAAGTTCTGGGAAAAAACTAGTTATGACAATTTAGAGCCGCAAAAAAAAAGAATACGAATTGAATTTATAGTGGATCGTAGAACTTCATATCGAAGACTTTATTGACATTTTGGACAATATTACGGGGTAACTAAATAATAGATTTAAAAATTTTAGTGATATGCAATTTTTAGAATTGTGTAATATTAATGAATTTAAAAATAAACAGTTTCCACAAAACGCACTTCAGTCATTGAGTGATAACTACGGAATTTTTTTTGATATAGTTGGGTTACGATCGGAACTTTCAGTTATTTATGCTACAGAAGATATTAGTGAGAAACATAACACCAACGAACTGATTATCTTTATAAAAGAAAATAGTTTGGATCAGGCCTGAAGTGTTGAAATTGTGTGAGTTAGTGTTCATGATACCTGCAACTAGTGCCTCGGTTGAACGCAGTTTTTCGACCTTAAAAAGAATAAAAACTTTTTCAAGAAATTCAACCAGTGAAGAGCGGCTTTCAAAATTGTCCCTGTTGACAATAGAAAGTGACTTTGTGAAGATGTCCCAAAATTCAAACTTTTACGACGAAGCTATTTCCGACTTCGCAAAAAGGGAGAGGCGGATTAAATTACATTATAAATAGATAGATATGTGCATGTTAACTACTTAACTAGCCGGCTCGATTTATAGTTGGCTAGAGAGAGCACGATGGCAAGTGTAACTGAACAAACTCTCTATTTCGCTGCGGGTTCGATCCCCGCCACCGGCAATGGCAATGTCGGTGGGTATGGTTGTGTGTCTGCGTCTTTTTCATAAGTATAACCCTCGCCAGTGCAGCTTCCGCTTTGGAATCGGGGGTTGTCTAATTTTTGTAGTGTTTTTATGTCTTATGTTTATTGAGGAGTGGCGGTCCTACAAGTGTACTTTTTTTCTAGATATCATAACTTTGCGGCTTTCGACATTTGCTTTAAAATGAGTATCTCCCGTATACGCCCTCCCACGCCCCTTTTCTTAAAAAAATTTTGCCTCGCTTCGCTTGGGGCTTCGCACTACCCATCGCCCTATATCACAAACTGCTTCCCCTGTATCAAAACTCACCGCACGCCCCTGGTGGAAGAGCTTATTAAGTGACAGATATCTCCTATAAACATGTTGCCGAAAAATACTCCTTTAGGAAATTAGGTTGTGCAACATTTTATCCAGAATAAATGGCCTCCTTTCCATCATACCGTCTTCAGGAGTTAATAGAGACAAAGTATATTTTTGCAGATGTCCCTATACACAACAATATAGGATTATAATAGTCATAATGAGGTGCATTAAAGTAGTAACTCTTCTGTTTGCATATAAAGTAGGAGAATAAGTTTCTACTTAAAAAGGTCCCCGCGGAGAAGTCACTCTGCGGAATTATGTATTGCAAATTTAATATACAGGATGTAACAGAAAATGTATGTTATAAATGTCACATACTTACGTGGCTTCGTGGTCGAGTGGTAAGAACATTTATCTCTAACTCTGGAGTCCTAGGTTCGATCCCTGGTCGTGGTGCTGGGTTGATTTTGTATCTTTCGAGTTTTGGTGGTCTTTAAATTTGACACAAGAATATATATAGTAGTAGTCGTTCAATGTTTTAACAAATTATGACTAGTTTATCTCAAATTAAATGTTTTGGTGACCTCTTTTTTTATTCACATTAAATTTTTTATTTATTTCTCAGTGTACACAATCACACACGCCAGGTTAGCTTAATAAAATAAAAGTTTAAAAAGTGTTATATGAAATATAACATATAATAATATACATAGATTTATAACTAGTATTTTAAAATATATGTATATACAAGCAAACAAATACATATTTAAACACTTTTCTAAAATAAAAGGTAAGTGAATTCATATCTTCAGATCAAAAGTCACTATTAAATGTATATATCTACAATAAATTGTAATTTAAACATTTATCAGTTATAAAATGCGTTTTCAACAAGAATTCTTTTGATATTGTGTTGAAAACTTTAAAATCAAAATTTATTATTGCCTTTGAAGTTTGTAAAATAATAGTGGGCATAACAGTTTTTAATATCTCGACTATGAGCTACAGTTCTGTGTAGTTAATTGTAATGTTACTATATTCTGAATATTATGAGAACGTGTATCAATTACAAGACTATATACATCTAGATTCTTTCTCACAAAAGAAGACACTCATAGATATATACAACTCCTTAAACGTCTTACTAACATCCTTTCCAAAACTCATAAAACACAGAACGAATGGCATGGTGCTTGTATAGAAAATATTCGGTCATTGCTGATTTGCCCCAAGTTATTATAGCATAGCTTAGTGTTGAAAGAAAAAGGCTAAAATAAGCTGTTTTTATCACTTGTAGGTATATATAGACAAGGTGGGTCACAGGGTGGATCAAATGAGACTGAAGGATGTAAAACATAAATATCTTTTGTAAATTAATTTTTTTATAACTATTTCTTTATTACAAAATATAATTCTTAAACATTTTTTACAGCATTGTATGAAATACAGCATCCTTACATGGGCCCCATTTTCTTGCTGATAAAGACGTGCTCTTTCTGCACGAATATCGTTTTTCAGTTGGTGAATGGTTTGGGGTATGTCCACATACACCCGCTCCTTCAAATAACCCCATAAGAAGAAGTCGGGGGCCGTCAGATCTGTTATTAGCCCATATTTTTTTAAAATGAGGAAAGACGCCCAAAAACCATCAGCGGGTCTCTGTATAGAACCATGATTGATAATTTTTTACGTCCGACGGTCGAGAATAATCCTGAAATATGGTTCCATCAGGACGGAGCCACGCCGCACACGGCTGGAGCAACAATGGAGTTCCTACTCCATGAAATTTTCGGTGAACGAATTATTTCAAGAAATGCAAATTATGTTTGGCCTTCCCGTTCACCAGATTTGACGGACTCCGAATTATTCTTACGAGGCTATTTAGAGAAGCGGGTGTATATGAATAGACCCCAAACCATTCACCACCTCAAAAACAATATTCGTACAGAAATAAGAAATTTTGCTTAAAAGTAATGCAAAATTCTCTGGAAACAGCCCATCTTTGTCAACAAAAAAATGGGGGTCATTTGTGGGATGCTATGTTTCATACATAGCTGTCCATGAACTATATTTTCTAACAAAAAAAAAAATAAAAAGTTATGAAAAAATTAATTTGCAAAAGTTATTTATGTTTTACATCCTTCAGTCTCATTGCGCTCACCCTGTACAAGATTTCTAATTGTTTTATTAAGTTTCATAGTCACAAAATCTACATAACGTTCCCAAGTAGAAGATCTGATCGAAGTATACAACAAGAAATTTTGCAAACTACGGATTTTGTGCGTCATTTGAATTACGATATGAAAATACCATGCTTAGGGTTTTCTGTTATTAAGTAAGACTAATGCTTTATTAGCCATGTCATCCAGTAGATAATTTTTTAGTTATTTTATATAATCGGCATATAATAGAATCAAGCAACTTAAATTGGCGTAAATTAGATCATTTATATAAATAATAAATAACACTGAGCCAAGTATCGACCCCTGCGGTACGCCGTGTTTAACTGATAGGAGCTAGAACTTATTTTATTAAAGAAAGTGGTTTGTTTTCTGTCTGGCAAATAAGTTTTTATTAAATTTAAACTTGCATCATAAAACTGTAACTTATCTAATAATGTTATGTGAGAGATATAATCAAACGCTTTATTTAAATCGCGGAAAATTGATCCTACGTAATTTGTATTTTCAAATCCGTTCACAATATTAATTGTAAAACAGCTATAAGGGTTGAATACCCTTTTCTGACACCAAATTGATTTGCAATTAACATTGTACGCCTATCGTAAATAAATGATGTCATGTGTGCGTGTGAGAATTTTTTTTCATAACCTGCATCCCGAGATACATTTAAGAATTGTTACCTACAATATATATAAAATTAGTAAAGCGAAAACATTAAATTTGCCTCAAAAGTGTATGCAATTGATGCGTTTTCTTGCAGGATCACTCCTTATTTCGAAAACCCTAAATCCCATAGAATTTGTATTCTTGTACAACTAAATTCTTTACAAATCGGGCGTACCAAGAACATCATGCGGGCCTCCAAAAAAAAACAAGTGGGTAAAAAGTGGTTCTTGACCTCTCAGATGGGCTCTTATAAATAATTGGCCTGATTATTTTTTTTTTTGTTTCAATCAAACTGTTGTTATTGATCGTATGTTTCAGGATTTGGAAAAATATTAAGGAATTTTCACTTCCAGAATTTGTGATTTAACATAATTTTTTAAATACCCTGTATATCAATTTCAATCCCCTCATATAATATAACACTAAAAACGAAATACAATATACAAAAGATTTTTTTATTATAATGGTATAATAATAATCGCAGTGATTGATACATTTGGGTAAATTCTTACAAAAATTGGTTTTAATTTTCCGAAATATTTCGTTTGTGCATTACCTACGTCTAGTATTTTTAAATACAGTGAAGTATTAGTACTTAAATAAATTATAATGAAACTGGAAATTTAAAATACTAAATACTTACATGATCTACATATTTAATTTCCAATTAATAAATAGTGCAAATCATATTCTTTTGGTTACCTATAAACTTATTCGAGCACCAATTGACTCTGCCCAAGGGGATATAATAAATATTACAATTAGGTACCATTGGTTTTGGTATCTTTTAAATATACTTACAATTAAAACAGTTATAATTTCCATTAGAATACTACCTATATTTCAGACCAATTTTATTTTTATACTAAACAATACTGCTACTAAGTAAAAATCGTAGTTAAATCATTTTAGAGTCTTAATTTTTACGGAGTGTGTTCCTGTCGGGAATTTCCACCTCGTAGACCGGTTGACCTCCTTCGGAGACCCATACACTGCCATTTTCTCCCGTTGTAAGCATAGTGTACAGTCCTTTTGCAACGTTTGATGTTCTGAAAAAGAAGTAAAATACTACAGTTGATTTCGCTAGATATTATAAATGGTAAGTTAAAATTAGCTGGAAGTTTAAAATATGGACTATTTTATAATGGTCGAAGATAACTACAAAATGCACCACAAATCTGCAGGTTGGAAAGTCCTTTACACCACCGAAAGATTTTTTTCGTATTCACATAAAAATCCAATTTTTATAAAAAAATACTAGTAAGAAATTGTGATAGTGATTAACAAAATTTCTTATCTATTGTTACCACGAATATATTATATACATATTTTGTACTTGTAGATTGATTATAGTCGCATAACTCATAATTGAGATGTCGCACTACATTGAAAGTTAGATTTTTTTTTGCATATGATTCTACATTATATAGTTTGGAAATTTATGATGGAATACATATTATATCTCGATGATAGAAAAACCAGAAAAAAGTTAATGTCTGGGCAGGCATAGTGGGGAATCAAATATTTGGACCAATATTTTTTGAGAGTAACCTAATCGGAGCTATATATCTAAACGTTCCCCAAGCAGCTTATTCCTAGTTTGACAAACTTATATCCTAATCCAATGATACCAAATTCTTCTTTGTGGTTTTAATAGGATGAGGCACTACCTCAGGTTGGTATTCGGAACCTGACCCCACTGGATAGATTGTAGTGGAGCTACCTAAAAAACATGATCTATCAAACAAAACCTGCAAACTTGCAAGATTTACGAGCTAAGGGTTGCTGTCAAGAAAGCAATAAGGTGCCCATTTTGAACAATTTATTAACTAACTTTAATAAACTGACTAAATCCATTTTTACCATAAGTCTTATTAAAAACCTAGTTTTAGAATTTAGGTATTTCCAATTTAAGAAAATGGAATTTAAGAGGTCATATTTGATTTTCACATCTTTAAAACGCTTTATATTGGACAAGGATTAATCGAATTCAAAAAATTTAGAGCCAGTGTATAAATAATTAAAATACCTTTCAAACAAGGTATACTAAACCCTGCCATATAAAAATTTCGAAAGTATTGATCTGTAGGTGAAGGAGTTTGAAAGAGAGTATGAAATTTTTATTGCAAAAATTGGTGTTTTAAGAAGAAATATCGACCTATCTGAGTCTGAGGATATTTTCCAAAAAATGTCTTATCGAGATATAGAATTTATTCCATCCTAAGTAATCACTAATATATATAAGTGGTTGTCATTTTAAATTGTTCAGCGTTTAAAAAAAAAATACGTTAAACCACCAATGAGACAATACGCGTTATTCCATTTTCGACCCAGCGTTGTACTATTGCTTCTATTTATGTCACTGTGCTCGACTATAACTCTGTTCACTAAAATTTTGCTTCGTTAACCAGTATAGAGCGCTGATTCTTAGTGCAGACGACAGACAGATGTGCACAAGTGCAAAGTTCCTATAGCGGTTTATTTTCGTATTTATTTTATTTCATAAGCATCGTTCGTAATTGGACGTTTCACTAATTTAAGTCCAACCCAATACTGAAAAGTTTAAGTGAATAGAGTTAAGTCACTGTTTATCTGCTCCTGAATTCGAATCTCAACCTCGACAGAAGGTAATATCGGAGGGAATAGCTGTGTGTCCACGTTTTTTAAAGTATAAACCCCATTCGTTTCAGCTTTAGATTTAAGGGTTGTCTAATTTATGTGGTGTGCTTTATATTTAAGTCTTTTTTATTTGTCTTCGATTTATACTATATTTGTTCTTGTCTAAAGTGGCTATTAAATATCCAAATCTATATTTACTTAAACTAAACTTAGAATAGATCCAGTAATGGTAGGAAGTATAAAAATACTTACGGTTGTGGAGGTAAAGAACCAAGATCCTCAGCTAACAATTTTCCAAGGTTCGGATACCCTACAAGTGCAAACTTATCAGCTTCAGAAATCAAAGGTGTGCCGGTTACTCCCGGGCACATTGTGAGGAACCTTATTCCAGTTAAATTATAATAGTAGCGTTCCGAACGACTTGTCCAAGCCGACAACGAAGTGTTTTGTTCCAACATAGATGGGACATCCAGCAAGTTCTTGAAGTCCTAAGATGGAAGAGATATTTACAATGACACCTCCTTTGCCTCCGTTGTTCTTTCCTATGTATTTGATTCCATACAAGGAACCTTGTACAACAGCGCCCTAAAAAAGGAAAATGATTGATTGTTTTTTAAATATCACATGTTTTGGTTTGGTGTTACAACTCAATAAACGTTTTTAAATGACAAGCAAGAAACTTCTAAACAATGATAAATCTAATTTTGGCCATTAGAATAAACTTTATCATTCTACTGGGTTGGCTGAAAAAAGCCACACTTATTGTTTTTCTTTGCCAAATTCTTGTTTCTTAGCCGATTTTTACGAAATCACTGACAATAGTTAGCTGATTAAATAAGCTTCAAAGACTAAGTGTCGGGATGGTCCAAATATTATAATTCAATATAGCGAACGCAACTGAAAACAGGCCTTTTTTTAAATTGAGTTGTCGAAATGACTGAAATAATGACAAATTTCGAAATAATGAACTTGACTACTATGAGTTAAATCGGTTCAATTATTTTGGATATATCGTGTGTCCTAAATTCGATGCTCTCCATTTCGATCTTGAAAACTAGAGCTACAAGTTTGGTTAAATGGGATAAGTTTTAACAAATTTTATGTTGATCCAAATGCGTTAAGAAATCACGGCTAACTCTAATATTTTGGTGTAAAAATGAATGTTCGATATTTTGTTTTCGAGATATCCGAGGTAACTTTGTTTTTCTTATGACAGCCATCTTGGATTTTTCGTTTTAAGATTGCGCTTAAAAAGAGATTTCAAATGATATATCACATGTCGAAGAAAATTGTTTTTTCAAGGAACTAATTTAAGAAAAGTTATCCATTGCTTAACAAAAGAAAATAGTAGGCCATGGAAAATTAAAAAGTTATTTTGATTTCATGGATATACCTAATACCATTATAAAAAATAACAGTAATATTAAGGTTACCAGTTTGGCATGTCTAAGTAATTTTAATTTTCTGTTAAAATACTGAACATAATCGATATGGAGAAAATGTTTCAATAACAGCAAATTAACATAATAGAAGATATGATAGTAAAGAAGTAAGAATATTTAATAAAACTGTTCAATATGACCTCCATTTAGCTGAATACATTTTTGGCATCTACGCCTAACTGAGCTGATTACTCTTCTGAGAATATTGGCATTTATTTTGTCGAAGACGTCCTAACTATGTCTTCCAAAATATCGATAGTTTCTGGGCTTCATTTTTCACCTCACAAAAAAAAAAATCAGGAGGAGTTATGTCAGACTAGTCCTCTATTTGAAATTATGCGGTTACCAAAATTTTTCTGCAATATTCGTCTAACATTATTAGTATTATGTGCAGGACAGCCATCTTGTTGGAACCACAATTCGTTTATTTCTTGTTCTGTAAAAAAGCTATCTTATCTCGGGTAAAACTTGATTTTCTAGAAGTTCACGATAGGCTTCTCCCGTTAAATTGTTGTGAAAAACAAATGGACCAATTAAATGGCGATCTAAAAATAATAATTAAGAAAAGGATAACCGTTTCCTTAATAGGCATATCAGAGGAGTAGAATAGGAAGAGAAAAGGCAATACCTATCATGCCGCACCCAACATTGAATCCAAACCTAGTTTGGAATCTTCATTGCGTAGTTACATGCTGATTTTCTGTGGCCCAGTGGTGATAATTGTGCTTGTTAAAGACTCCACTATTTGTAAAAATGACTTTCATCGATCCACATAACTCTTGATTGAAAATCAGGTTGTTCTTCGCATTCCTGATTAAACCAACGGCAAAATTCAAGTCTTCTATCAAAATTATTATTGTTTAAAGCTTGGACAATCGTAGGTTTTTACGGATGATATTTTCTTTGTTTTCATGTCTTGTGTACAGTTGTCTTAGGAATATTTGTTTCACCTGTAGCTTGTCGCACTGATATGCGAGGATTATTGTTAACAGAATCGAGAATATTATTTTTGCGGTTATCATTATCAATATCATACCGGTCTCTTTTATTATCAAAACTCCCGTAATTTAACAAATTGCTTACAATTCTTCCAAAAACTGTGGTTGCATTCTCTCTGGAAATGTTTCTAGATAGGAAGCCGATGCGTTTTGCGAATTTCTGTATACTTTTAAATAACATTCTAACATATCAAATTTTTCTTCATTTGAGAATTTGTGCGCCGTTTTTCAATAATCACACTCTTGAACAGCAATAATAAGTATTCTTAAACAATTTACAACAATGCCACTACTATTTACTGAACAACTGTCAACTATCAGTAATGCTGCATATTATTTGTTTTAAACCATAGCCTACTAAATTTCACTGAAAGTTATGTGTGTGAATTTGGTCGTTTTCATAAAGCATTTTTCAAATTTTACTAATTACTAACTACTTTGCATGCAAGAATGCCCTTGATGAAGCGGATTTCTTTGTTAAAATTTTGAACACTTTATTGAAAATTTTATAACAAATAAAACCTTCATGATCGTCTAACAATTGATAATTTTGGAAAATTGTACAAATAAAGCAATTTACAGTAGATTTTAAGTACATAGATAATAATTAGTCGCCGTCTGAATAAGCAACTTCTTTGTCTCTGGCTTTACAAAAACATTTTGATTTTCCATGGCCTACTATTTTGTTTTGTTAAGCCATGGATAACTTTTCTTAAATCAGTCCCTCAACAAATTTTTTTCCTGGCATGTGATACATCTTTTTAAGCTCAATCTGGAAATCAAAAAATTTAATATGGCTGCCATAAGAAAAACAAAAGTTACTTCGAATATCTCGAAAACAAGAGACTATCGAGCATTCGTTTCTAGACCAAATTATTTCAGTTTCGATTTCAGTTAGCCGTGATTCATTAAAGGATTTGAAATCAATTTGTTAAAACTTATCCCATTTAACTGATATTGTAGCTCTTACCGATTCCGAGATCTCAATGGTGAGCATCAAATTTGGGACACACATTTTCAATTGCGTCCCTATCTTGAACTTTGACGCTTTAGCCATCTTAGGCCAAGGCCTTTGTAGTATATTCAATCATCTAACTATTGACACCGAGTTCGCTAAATTTCACTGAGAAACAATAAGTACGGTTTTTTTTGGCCCACCCGGTATAAGTTCAGTTGCAAGCAAACCACGATAAACTTTTAAAACAAATCCAAATTTTGTGTTTCATGCAAAAATGGAATTAATCCAAATCGACCAAAACGGATTAATTTTTAATTCATAATTGCTGAAAAGATTGATGAAGAAAAAAGCACTGATGAGCTATAAAATTAAATAGGTTTGTTCCAACAGTAGTCTCGGACCAGTTTGAAACCGTCAGAAATATTCACTCAACTGCCTCTTATCGCTAAGTTCACTATAGTTACATTAATAATGGGCGAATATTTCTCATAATTTCAAATTAGTCCGAGACTGCTGTTGGAACAAACCTAATAAAAATAAAATTCTTGTTGGGAACTTTTAATAGTGCCACTAAATATGCATGGCACGATGAAACCTGATAAAACCAATACCTGCAATCGTTTCCTTCGAGAATACGAAGAAATTTAGGGTAAAATTTTCCGAGTCCTTATATTATCTATGGATTAAATATTTTAATCATTGGAGATTTTAATATCACTGAATTTGCAGCAAATGCCTCACAAACTGCTCCTAGTCGTAACTATAAATTTATCATACAGTTTTTTTTTTTACTTTTTTAATTTTAAACAGTATTGTAATATTTTAAATCATAATAATAGACTCTTAACCGGACTAGAGTAATAAGGTTATTGCAGGATTTGGTACATTTCTTACTTCAGTAACAATTTTTGGTAATGGATTTCTAGAAAGTTTTCTATAAGGACCATTACTAATCAGATTGTCTACTCTTTTATAATAGTCCTCTTTACCTAAAATAACAATTTTATTGCCCTTATCAACTTTTAAATAAAAACAATCTTTTCACGCAACCGTTTGATAATTTTCTGTCTTTTGTAGATTTTGACTAAAATAAATAAAAAGTCAAAATCTACAAAAGACAGAAGAAATATCAAACGGTTGCGTGAAAAAGATTGTTTTTATTTAAAAGCTGATAAGGGCAACAAGGTTGTTATTTTAGATAAAGAGGACTATTATAAAAGGATAGACATTACCAAAAATGGTTACTGAAGTAAGAAATGTACTTAAATCCTGCAATAACTTTATTACCCCAGCTTTAAACAGGAAGTTACATGTATCTAACCCAAGTGTACCTAGATTGTACTGCTTGCCTAAGATACATAAAGCAGAAAAGTCGGTATGTCCTATTGTTTCAGCAATCGGATCGCCGACTTACCACCTATCAAAATGGTTAACAGAAGAGTTCGAAAATTTACCAATTGCACCACCTAGTTCCTCTGTGATTAATTCCAATGATTTCATTAATAAGGTGAAAAATATTCAGTTTCAAGACGGTGACATTTTGATCTCCTTTGACGTTTGTTCATTGTTTCCAAGTGTTCCGATACCACAGACCTTGGACTACGTTAAGGATCAACTCGAATTAAACAATCTCAATCAAGATGTAGTAAAAGAACATCTTCAACTCACTAAACTGTGTATGAAACAAAATTGTTTTCGATTCATCGATAATTTCTTCGAACAATATGAAGGTACAGCAATGGGTAACTCTTTGTCACCATTCATTGCCAGTCTCTTCATGAAAAGATTCGAGACGGAGGCAAAAGAAGAATTCGAGTATTTCCCAGGGTTTGGCTTAGGTATGTGGATGATATTTTTGTAGTGTTCGATACACAAGTTGCTGATATTGACATCTTTGTATCTAAATTAAACAGTCGTTTCGCGTAGGTTAAATTCACATATGAAATTAAAAACTCTGAACAACTACCATTTTTAGATGTATTAATAATTAGAAATAGTGAAAATAAGTTAAAATTTGATATATATAAAAAAAGATACCAGTATTCTAAGATTTATCCCTAAGGACTCTCACCATTGTGCTCAACACAAAATGGCGAGTTTTAATTCTCTAGTTCATCGTCTATTAAGCTTCTCCCCTCAATAAAGAGAGGTTTGTAAATGAAAAGGCATTGATTAAGGATATAGCTGCGAGTAATGGATATTCTGTAAATTTAATTGATAAAATAATTAGGAAACGAAATTTTAGTTGCTTCGAAATTCCTCGACCTTTCAAATTGAAAAAAAAATCCCAAATTTGTATCGATTCCATTCGATCCTCGATTCACCCTTGGTATTGGTACGATTTTTAAAGATGTAGGTATGACAGTGGTTCATTCATCGGGAAACAAACTACAACAACTTTTAGGCAATCCAATAGACAAAATTGAAACAAACGAAAAGTCGGGGATTTACGAAATTAGCTGTAAGGACTGTAATCAAAAATATGTTGGATAGACTAGACGATCAATTCAAACTAGATTCAAAGAGCATATCGATCATCCCAAATATGGTAGAACAGATAAGTCTAGTGTTGCCTAACATGCGTTTTAGAAAAACCATAAAATGGATATTAGCAATTATAGATTAATTAGGAATGTAACAAATACTAGATAACTGGATGCATTTGAAAGCTTGGAAATCATATAGTGTAAAAATAGTATAAATAGTAACAGAGGGCCTATCTCAAATAGCCCGCTTTATTGTTTAGTGGGTCACAGTTCACCAAACTGTGACAATACTTTAGATATAAATATGGTAAATTGTTGGCATAAGTTTAGTTTTAATCACCTCCAGATGATGCCAAAGTGGTTGGCGAAACGCGTGTCGAGTTCAGTATATAGAATTTTGGTGTTTCGTGAAAAACTACATCAATGTTAAAATTATACTCTACTATGTTTTCGTCCAAACATACAGACAGCGTTATTATCATTATTTTTAAGGTTTATTTTTTTGTCATTGAAGTTTACACATGATGCTATATTAATATTTTTTTCGTTTCATTATATTACAAAGTGTATGAAAAACATACATCCTTATCCGGTATAATAATAATACATATAAATACAGACCGCAACTCAGGTAGTCATTTCGCGAGTATCAGGGTCGAAATCAGCTCGTGTGTGAACACAGCAATTCTCATGTGCAAAAATAATATACAATACAAAATGGACAATATCTCACCTTACATTTTTGTCGGGTGATTTTTGTGTAATGTCCAAAATAAGAAACGCTGAACATTTAGCAAAAAACTATTACACTATAACAATTATTTTGTGGCACTGCAATAAAAAATATGATATTATTAATTGTTCTAAATGATTTAAAGTTAGATTCCGGCGCCTGTTATAAAAAATCTGTTTGTAGTTTGAAAACGACCGTTTCACGTCTACAGACGTAACTGAAGCGTATTTAAAATACCGAAAGAAACCACATTTACATTGGGATCAGAAAAGTCTACTTCTTTGCCTGTAAAAAGGTCCAATATGACACATATTATTAAATCTCGGATTATTGTTTGAAATTTTTGTTTCACATAATCCGCTGACTTCTTGAGTAGATTGTCATGGGCGTAGGCGCCGTAAATAAGCAACTCCGTATAAGTTATAATTTATATAATATTGTGAAACACTTCCCTATAAGTATTAAAAATCTGGATGAGCTCAGCTAACTTCTACAGCATTGCTTACGTCTCCACAGTTGTTTCTCTGGAGACATCCGCTGAGGTAAAAAATTGTTCTTATATAAAGAAAATGGCCGTTCGGCATATAACGAAGTAATAGTTGTATATTTAAAATGCTCTAGAAATTCGGGACAATATATTAAAATTTTTGTCAACGACGCGCACTCCTATCTCCCAGAGGAGATGAGATATTTAGCATTTTGTATTGGAAATGAGTGATGAAAATACAAAAAATTCAATATTACAACCGCTTTTGCAGAGAGGGTTCGAATTCCTTTTTTTTTTGGATTTGCCAAGAAAAATCCTACGGGGGCGTTGCGGCTCTTAAATTGAAAATTAGGCTTGAAAGAAATAAAAAATTGAATATCTTGTTTTATTCAATTCGCCAGGAATCAACCCTCTATCTAGATTTTCAATATGTGGTTAAATAACTTGAATAACCTATAGAACACAAAGGGCTGAGTGGAAAAAATTTCTATTGATAATTTAATTTATGTGGTCAAGGGAAATAACTTTCAAAATTCACGTATTTTTTTCAATAATGACGCTCATAACATAACAATAGAAAAACGATATCCACCAAAAATAAAAAAGATAAACCAATATTTTCAAAATAGTTCCAAGAAAATTAAATGAGTTATCTAAAAAAGGTGTCACCGACCAATATTATCATTTTTTTACGAAAACGAGAAGAAATTCGTAAAAAACTTACTCACGGACCCAACGGCTACAAATGAGAATTGGTAGTAATGCTGACTGCACAGCGTTACCAAAGAATCATTTCAAAGTAATGATAACTGAAAGTGTTTTATTTAAAGTTCCTGTAACGTTGTTGGGAACTTTTTTAAACTTTAAAGTTGTGTAATTTCTTAGTGACATCTTGAGTAAAAATTGCGTTACTTCTAGCGCTTTGTTATTTAGGTTTAGATAATTTATATGGGTTTAATTAAGGAAAATTTATTATAGACTTTTTCAGTAATTAAGTACTAATCTTGTACATTTAAAAGATGACAATACAATTTATATTTTTGTAACACGAAGGCATCCACATTTTAAATATAGTTTTTTATTTCTTCACTCATTCAATTAATTACACTAGTACATAAATGTGTTGCATTTTGCAAGGAAATAGCAAAAACTCAATAAAATAACATGAGAGAAGATTATTAATTAATTTCTAAAAAAATTGCACTTCATAATATTTATTCTCATTTTATTAGTTGCATGTTAGTCCGTAACTGGAATGACTACCTGAGATGCGGTCTCTACATAATAATAATAATAATAATAATAACACCACATGTAGTGACAACCCCCTTTATCCCTGAATGTCTTAAATGACATTGTGCGGGAGAGGGTTACACATTAAGAGACAACGGACATACATCCAATATCCGAGTATACTACGATTAATCTCTCTCACAGGAAAATCCCAGTGCCTCGGCCGGGAATCGAACCCGGGACCCCGAGGTTTCGAGGCAAGTACGTTACCTCTAGACCACGGAGCCATATAAATCTATATTTTGAGAAAAGTACTTCGATTTTGAACACTTAACAAAATCAAAATAATGTTTAAAAATTTAGTAACTTACGCAGTTGATTGCAACTTCCAATTCCCAATGGGCGTCATTCATAACACCAGCATTGTTTATAACAATATCCAGCGTACCATATGTAGATATCGCTAGTTGAAATGCAGCTAAAAAATAAATATCAATTGTATTAAAAATAGAAGCACCTAACATTTTGAAAATAATTAGATATATAGCGAAAATTTAATAAAAATGAAATTAAAATTTATTAACAAATGTTGTCTATCCCACTAATTAATTATAAATTACATCATAAACAAAAAAAACAAAATAAAGAAACGGGAAATTACTTTTTTTGTTATTACACTCTTAGAAATAAACTACTAAAAGTATTGAATGGGCCACCCTTAAAATTAGAGCAATTTCAAACATTGATAACCCATACATATATATCTGTATCGATTTTAGTGTACTTTGTATCTGTGGATAGCAAATTTCATTGGTTTGAAGGTTAATCAATTCAAATTTGTACAGACTGCCAGGAATAGGATACACAGGGTTTTGAACGAAAGTATGACATTAATATAAAATTTTGAGGATGTACCACTACTGGTATAATTTTATTATTTCGATTTTTATGCTATTTTCACTTACGTTTTTTTAATTGTAATAATATGTGCATTTTTCACAATACCAAACTTACGGTTATCACACAAGCTTTTTTAATTCTGACCATTACTTCGCATTATTGAGAAATTCTAATGAGTTTCATGTTTGTCGATTTTCAATACGTGATTAAACAACTTGAATAACCTGTAGAAAACAAAGGGCTCAGTGGAAAGGAAATTTCTATTGAGAACTTAATTTATGCAGTCAAGAAATAATGTCCAGAATTCACGTAATTTTATCAAAAATGACGCTCATTGAGAGACCCCTGTGAGAAATTCACATAACAATAAAAACGATATCCACTAAGAGTAAAAAGATAAACCAATAATTTCAAAATAGTTCCAAGAAAATGAAATGAGATATCTGAAAAAGGTGTTACCGACCAATATTATCATTTTCTTTACAAAAACGAGAAGGAATTCCAGAAATTTCTCTTGTTCCAGTTGTAATTTCTCAGTATGCTTCTACTTTAACACCCTGTCAAAGCCAAACAGCTTTGTGAAAATAAAAATTATTTATTCATGGACCCAACGGCTACAACATATCAAAAATACATGCAATTTCAAAAAAGAAACAGGTCAGTACGATATGATAAGTTTGGTATTGCGCAAAATGCACAAAATTTTTAAAAAACATACCTCCTCTAAACAAGAATACGAGCCTGTAATTCTAAGAACGTTTCAGCAAAATAAAGTAGGTTAACAGAAAATAGCTTTAAAAGTGAAATAACAAATTTATACCGGTACTGGTACCTTCCCAAAGTTTTCTCAAATAGCATCAAAGTGACGGGACCTGGCATCGGAACTTTAATATAGTGGGCATCACCAAATTTGCGACTTTAGTGTAAAATTCACCTTGTGGTATGCCTATGTAGTAACAATTACGTAAATTCTACTGAATTTAGGTACTGTATAATTACTACACTTTCAAATAATTGTAACTGTAACTGTAACATAATAGTGATATTAAATATGATTTGAATGAAACAACTACTCAGCGGGCAAATACCCCGACCTGCATTGGATTATACCTTCAAATCATGATAGATTGGTGGCCAATATCATGTGTCAATTCCTAACCAGACATAGACCGGTTTCGAACTTATTAGTTCTCCTCAGTATGCTATAGGTTATGAAACAAACAAATGATAGTGGCCAACCTGCTAGTCATATACTGACTAAGGTAAATTGAGTAGTGGTGAGAGGTATGTGAAACTTCTCATATGGTCCAAATGCTACTATCCGACCGACATCATAGATATTCTGTGGCGGATAGCGACTTGCGAAGCAAGTACCGAGAGCAACAACCTCTAGCCCAGGTGGACTAAACTACTGTTATTAAATATGATTTGAACGAGGCAACTACTAAGCGGGCAAATACCCCGACCTGCATTGGATTATACCTTCAAATCATGATAGATCATTGGCCAATATCATTTGTCAATTCCTAACCAGACATAGACCGGTTTTGAACTTATTAGTTCTCCTCAGTTCTCCCTCGAAACCGGTCTATGTCTAGTTAGGAATTGACAAATGATATTGGCCACCGATCTATCATGATTTGAAGGTATAATCCAATGCAGGTCAGTATTTGCCCGCTGAGTAGTTATTTCGTTCAAATCATATTTAATAACAGTAGTTTAGTCCACCTGGGCTAGAGGTCGCTGCTCTTTTGTACTTGCTTCGCAAGTCACTATCTGCCACAGAGACATCTATGATGTCGGTCGAATAGTAGCATTTGGACCATATGAGAAGTTTCACATACTTCTCACCACTAAACATAATAGTGAAACTAAACTCTAATAATACAGCTATAATTTTGACATGACAAATACTACATTTTAATAGGACTCCCTAGGGATGCATTTTATGTCACATGTTTATACAACTTTTTGACTTACTTTGATGAGTATTACACGCTGTAGAAGTTTGAAACTCTATTGTAGAAACACCCTGTATAATTAATTCTTAAAATTTTAGACAACTTTTAAGATTACAATTGAGAAATATAAGAGATAGAAGCAATCCGTTTGAACTATCAAGTAAAAAATGTATCAAGCTATTCCGTTTAAATAAAATATCGGAGCTGGATTAATTCAAGAGTTGGAAACATTTGTGGATGAAGCTACAAGAAAACATAGCAAGAAGAGATACAGTACCTTCATTTTTTGTATTTTATTTGTTTTCCTGCCTCGAGACATATATATTTTTAAGAAAAAAATCCGGTTAATATCACGAAACAACTGTCAAAATTGTGAAATTGTAAAAATAAAAACGCAAAATTTGAGATTACTAATTCTTTGAGAAATAACATGCTACATACGGTGTTGCTTAATTTAATTCATAACAATATTGCTATTGTCAAAACTATTAACAATACTTGTTATGGACCATGAAACAGTACCAGTTTGGTAAATGACCTTGTAACTTAAACTGATAACAATATGGCTTTCAAAACAAGACTCTCAGCAAAGATACAAACAAAATTGACCCGATTAAATGACAAATACTTTGTTGATATATACCCGTATACCACTATAAAGGTACTCGAACTAAATTTGCCATTTTTCTATTATTGAATGATGACGTTATATTGGCATAGATAAAAAATATAATTCTAAAAACTCTTGTCATACTGTCGTATATCCTATTTTTCGTAATCTAGATAAATTTGATTTAATTAACCTGCAAGCCAATGAAATTTGCTACACAGACATAAAGTACACTAAAACTGATTAAGGGTGGTGCACTTCAATCCTCTTCAATTTTTGAGTAGTTTATTATTTTAAGTGTAATTTGGAAATGTTTCAAATTATTTTTGCGTTATTATTTTGTTTTCATAAGAGCAGATTTTTTTTGTATTCTTCGCTACAAAAATAAAATCTATATTAAAAAAGTTCCAAAGCCACCAGCTCAACCTAGAATTTTTTTATTCTAAAACTTACCTTCAAGTTGATCAGCTTTGGTTACATCAGTCTTAATAAATACTGCCTTTTTCGCTCCATATTCCTCATTAAGTTTAGCGCTTGTGTCTTCTCCTGTAGCAGCATTGACATCAGCGATTACAACTCCCTGAAATTAATATGAGAAATATATGAGATTATATATTAGCTCATGAGCTAAGATGTTAGAGACTGATACCAATGGTAACATTAAAGGAGATATAGTCCGATGGTGATATTTTTATTGCTTGAAATTTACAGGGTGGACCAAATGCGATTGGATTTGTGTATAAGGAGTGGTCCTACAGTAAAACCAATAGCCTATTAAAATGGCCTACTTTCTCAGGACGAAATCGATGGTGCAATAAAAAATAAAATGTGAATTATAATGATTTTGTATTTCGTTTAGGATAAAAAAAAATTTTAAATATTTTTTTGTATTATGTGCAGGTCTTCACAACGATTTCTATGGGCCTACTGAAAACGTTCAGCCTTCTTTTGTTTTCGGGATATAACCTAAACTTGTATTTTTTTTAAATGGAATTCATAATTTATTTTTACAGAATTGGATTTACATTTTCTTTCTGATTTCAAAAATATGTAATCCAAAAATTAAAAAAGTAACACAATTTTTTTTAAACCCTAATTTTTAATGGGAACTATAGTTAGCTATATCCGATTTAAAATTGTCTTTAAAGACGTTTATATTATAAATTATAAATTTATATAAAGTGACTTGATATAATATGGATTAATTCGTTGTTTGTCCATTATTTAGCAAAGTATACATTCCACTTAAAAAAATGCAAGTTTGGTTTCTATTTTGAAAACAAAGAAGGTAGAAAACTATCAGTAGTGTCATTGAAATCTCTGTGTAAAACTGCATAGAACGCAAAAAAATATTTTAAAAAACTTTCATCCTAAACGAGAGACAACGGGATTTAAAATTCGCTACAAAATGAAAAAAAATTGAGTAACAAAAATCGAAGAGAGAAATCTAAAAGCTGATTGAATTTGTTCCAGACTTGCCATTTTCAGTAATTTCGGAACTAATATTATTATTCAGGGGACAGGTGGTTGAATTGCACTAGAAAATAATAGAAGTGTCTGTAAATTTTGGAATAAAATTTATCCTCTAGTTATCATCTAAAGTGGCCATGAGGTACTAGGCGTTTACTGATATGTTATGAATGATAATAATAATAATTTATTGATGCCAATACCCAGTGGGCTTACATAAGTCTAAAAATACAATCTTGTATATTATATCCATCATATAAATAAATGCATTATACAGGGTGTCCAATAAGTAAGTACCTTCCTTCAACGGGATGATAGAACTAGAAAAAAATAAGTTGAGTTTCGTATACAATAAACTAAATATAATGTTAACATTTACGTCATACGAGTACACATCTTTACTCGGATTATTTTTAATATTTTGAGTTGAGTTCGCGTATTTCAATAAAAGAAATCTCTGAAAAACTGAAATAGTTCTTATTTGCACTACTTGTTTTAACTAGACTAATAGAGGTAGTAGTACTCGATATATTTTTTTTGGTTTCGAAAGCGACATTGCAAAAACATTAAAGTGAATCGAATTTAAATTAATTGGTACTCTTCTTATTTACACATTTAGAATTTACTATATCCTAAGATGCTTATGACATGTTTGTACTACGAGAATCATTTGCATTTTTTTTTGTAATATTCAATTTTCCTTCTACAGAGCCGTCTGTAATCATTCAGCCTATCTCCCATGCCTGTCAAATTTGGATATTGTTTTTTTAAATAATAAAGAAAATTTTGATTTTCACGCATCTCTCGTAGGTCATTATACCATTTTATCTTTGATTTTTCATAAATGTCACGTTTTACTTTAATTGGAAAAGCACCACTGATTTGTTCAAATAAAAGAAAAGAAAAGTTTTTAATTGTTTTTCCTGGTTAGTTCATTCATTAAATAAATAACAAATAACAAATAACAAACTTTATTCATCCAGTAGATCATACAAAAAATGATATAGGATACGTCAATTAAAAACATGAAATATACAAATGAAAAGAAAAGAAAGAAAAATAAAAAACAATAGTGATTAAAATATAACAGAAGAACCATATTGTTAATCTTAAGATTGTAAATATTCTTGAACAGAATAAAAACCATTTGTTAGAAGGACTTCTTTAACAGCGATGATAAACTTTTTTACATTTTTTATTGACTTTACTTTAGCATCCAGTTTGTTGTATAGTACAGCACCCATGTAGTATGGGTCGGATTTGTACAATTGCAGTCGATGTAAATCGTATTGCAGATCAAGGCCATAACGTGTAGGATACAGATGGTTAGAGTTTTGATATGTAAATTTTGAAATGTGTTTTTTTTTTAAGAAACATGATAATTCCAAAATATATAAACACGGCAAAGTTAAAATTCTTTGCTGTATAAAAGTATGTTTACATGATTCCCTATATTTCAGTCCATAAATGAAACGTATTGCCCTTTTCTGCAATACAAAAACACGATTGCAGCAGATGCACTAGGCCAGAAAATCACTCCATATCTTAACCGAGACTCAAAATTGGAGAAATAAAATGTTTTTACAATAGTGACACTACAAATGTTAGATAGCCTTTTTATAGCAAAGCAGTTACTGGCACACTTTTTGCAAAGTGTATCAATATGAGTTTTCCAATCAAGTGATAAATCTATATGAATGCCTAAAAGTTTAATACACTGAACTGATTCTGCGGTTGGCTCCTTGTGAAACATTATTAAATATTTTAAATATATGAAGGAAATTTGCTTTTTAATGTTTCAAAAATATTTTATTAGAAACTCTACACGTGTTTCGGCTTTTTAGGCCTTTGTCAAGAGTACAGGGAATACTGAACAGTAAAATTTGTGTCCATTGCTTATATAACTACATCTGGTACCTACTATAAAACTATTGTAAAGTATGTTTTTATAAGTGGAATATTACTTTATTTTTTAAATCTAAATTATTTTATTTAAAATATGGTGGCCGGTAAAAATTTGTTGTTCATTCGTTAAGTTTTTATTATTTTTAACACCTTTACTTATTTCTAATTGTTCTAATAGATCAAGTTTCTTTCCTTTCTTTTCCGAATGGAGTAATTTGACATTATTTAAATCGATAAAATGATTATTTTCTATACAATGTGTTGACATGCCCGTACTATATACATTGTTTACAATAGATTTCCTGTGTTCATCGATTCGCTTTTTTACATTTCGTCCAGTTTGTCCAATGTATATAGCATCACAGTCACTACATTTTAACTCATATACTCCTGTTTTTTTGTAGTTTTTCAGTTTTATCCTTATTATTAATTAACATTTTACCTAAATTATTTTTATTTACTGAAATTGTTCTACATCCTAGTTTATTCAGTTTATTACTAACTCTATTGCTGATCTTAGGCCTATAATTAATGCATTTATATCTCTTATTGCATTCCTGTGAAGAAGCGGCATAAAACTCTTTACGTAATGTTTTCTTTTGTTTGTTTTTTTAATAGTTTATCTATTAGGTTTTCTTTAAAGTTTAAACTCTGAAACCTTTTGAATTGACACGTTTTCTAATTTTATTAAAGGACTATGACTATAATTGGATTTATCGGATGAAACTGTAAACAAAAATTTTTTTCTTGATTCATGATTAATCTATTTTCATTGAAGAAAGTATAAATGTGTTGTAGATTTGAGTTTAAACTTCTAGTCACTTCCTCTACAGTTCTACCACTTGATACAACAGTTATATCATCTGCAAAAGTACTGAAAAATGTGGAGAAACGTTCATCTATATTGTTAAGATATAACAGAAATAGTAGTGGACCTATGACACTACCCTGGGGCACTCCTACATCAACGTCTAGTTCACAGGATCTTTCGCCAAAAAAATCTACAAATTGTTTCCTATTTGTAAGATAGGACTTTAGAACCTTGTTACATTGGACCACCCAGACCATAACATTCTACTTTCCTCAGTAGAATATCATGGTCTACACAATCGAGAGCCTTGGATAGATCTATAAACAGGGCTATAACTTTGTTTCCTAAATCTAAGTTTTTGTAAACATAATGCAAAAAATCTAACAGAGCAGTAGTAGTAGAACGATTTTTTCTGAAACCATGTTGGTTATGAGAAAAAATATTATTTTCCTCTAGAAAATGAATTATTCTGCTGGCCAAAAGTTTTTCAAATATTTTGGAAAAAACAGAAAGTAGAGATATGGGATGGTAGTTACAAATTTCTATAGGATCACCCTTTTTAAATAGGCAGATTACTTTGGAAATTTTTAATAAATTGGGGAAGCATCCGGTAGTAAAACAGTAGTTTATAATATGACATAATGGTGTTGCAATACAACCAAAATAGTTGACAAAAATGTGGAAATATTAACTTTCTAAAAGTGTCTGAATTGAAATATGTTAAAATTGTCAGTATTTTTCATTTTTTTATTTAAAACTGATTAGTTCAAAAACTTCATGCAATATGTCTAAGAACGGACAGGTGACCTGTACAATGTAATAATTCTAATTATAATAATATTGTGTGGGATATGTAATCTTTATAGCAGAAAGTTCACATATCATTTCATGGGGAAATTGTACCACTTCATCAAGAGTCTTAAATTTGATATTATTTTTTATGAGAATGACATAAGTAAATATTTAGCTAAGGAGTTTCGTATCCGCAATCTCTTAATGTAGTTTTATTAGTCGGTTTGGATAAAAATTAGTAAAGAAAACCACAAAATTCCGTGCAGTTGTGGGGCTATATATATTGGACAAACTAAACAATTATTAAAAAATCGAATCAAGGAACACAAATGATCGTGTAACATAAGACACATTCACAAAAAAGAAAAAACTGCTCTAGCATCTCATAATTTCGAGTTAAACCACGAGTTTATTTTCGACAATGTCAACATTTTAGACAATGAACATAACTACAAAAAACGATTGATTAGCGAGATGATACTTATTAACAAACACAATAATACTGTTAATAAAAAAACAGATACGGAAAATTTGAGTAGAATATACAATAACTTAATAGCTAACTTTGTAAAATTATAGCCCATGTATAATTATTACAATAATAAATGTTTATAAAAAATATACATACATGTTTACTAACTTTTTACATGAAAATAAGAACAATTCGGTATGTCTTTTTGTGATTACTAATAATTTTTTTAGTATAGTTCTTTCATTGTTACTCTGATAAGGGACTGATATTCATGTGTATTAAAAAATTCATTTAATAGGTATATTGGTTCATTTCTGTTTTGATTTTACACTCATATTGATCTGCATTGAAAATAGTTAAAAAATAAAAAAAACCATTAATTTATTACCCAAAGGTCATTGTTTCTCCAAAGAATCCTGTTATTGTAAGTGAAGTTATTTATTTATTTATTTGACGATTATGATTATATTGACAGAAAACCAAAGACCTCATTAGGTAAGCGTGATTTCCTAATATAATATTTTATTAATTTTTGTTACTTTTTATTCAAACAAAAATAATTTTTTATCTTTTAAATAATAAATATTTTCCCTCGTTTTGTTACTTATAACTTTGTGTTTTATGTAACTTTTTAATTTAAATTTTTTCAATTTTTTAAAATATTGTTATCTATAAAATAAAAAAAGAGTCATACTGTGTGTTTAAATGCTCTATATCTTTATTTATTTATTTGAATTTATACGTACTTTATGTTATATGTTGTAGTCCTGAGGAAGACAATAAATTTTGTCAAAACGTCGACTAAATGAGAATTTGAGGTTTTCTTTACTAATTTTTATCCAAACCGACTAATAAAACTACAATAAGTAAATATGTAGTAAAACTGTAAAAATAGATTATTGAATTTTTTAAGGTATTACTCTCACATTCTTAACTGCACACTTAAATTTAAAAAATCCATATTTGTGTAAAATTTTATTAAACGCAGTCAACATTTTCAAAAATAGTCTAGAATTTTTAAAAAACCATACCAAAATGATTTCCCTAACCCCCATGGTGTGAAATGGGAGTACCTGTTAAAATTTTTAACTATCAATTAACAAACACAAAGTAAAAAGTAAAATCATTAGAAATGGAAATAAATATTAGATAAAAAAATCTCACTTACCCCTAAACCATTTTGTAACAACTCTATGGAATAAGCAAGTCCTATACCCGCAGCTCCTCCAGTTATAAGAGCAATCTTCCCTTTTATGTCGTAGACCATGGTAGTAACAACACTAACTGTTATAATCTGAAATTCGTTTCCTATTTATAGCTTGTTAGATAAGATACAAAAATTTATATTATTGTAGTGCATATATACATTAGGATTTTTGGTGGGTTCTGTTTGATACATAGAATAAACAACTAATAAAAAATTGTTTTTCTAGTTACTGGTAATTTTTAATTTGTTTGTGCGATATGCATCTAATAAATAAAATTATCAGTATCATATATGACACACGCCTACTTGGAATAAATATAAAAAAACGTGAAAAGTAATCTGCTAAAAGAATATTTTCACTATTAAATACTTACACATCAAAAGCAGCCCCACATGTGATATATAGTTTGAAAGAAAAAAAATTCCTTTTTTAACTAAACCATAGCCAATTATGATTTCCATTTCAAAAAAAAACCCAAAAATACAACTTTATGCCATAAGTCGAAATTGCACCTTTTTTTAATTTCTCGGTGCCACCGTATTATACAGAAAAAGTGCCTCAAGAATGTAAAAGTTGTTTTTTTATAACTTTACAAACGCCCAAGATATTGACATGTGTCTAAAAGTCGAAAAATCAAACTTTTGTTTATAACTCGAAAACAAAAGACGATAGCAAATTTTTATTTTCATCATCACAGTGAACGGAAACGCCAAAAAGCTGGCCAAAATGAAAAAATTGAGATTTTTTTTGAAATGGAAACGTTTTAAATCATTGTAGTGGTACCCTAGCATTAGAAACGACCGTTAATACCGGTCCGGGTTCACTACCTGAGCGAGGAAATTACTTATTGTGCGACCGTGCAGCGCGTCAACCAAAACTCGGCAGCTCGCAATGCTTCAAAAAATGGATAGATTTTGTCTGCAGTGTAAAGATTCTCAAAGTGCAGTTTTCTGTGTCATAAAAATGGATTCTGCATCAGAAAGTAAGTACAATTAAAAATATCTCAGTATCAGATGAGTTTATTTATATGGTAATTAGTAAATAATTATCGAAGTGGAGTGCATTTTTGTACATGCAACGATTCATAAACTCCACAAAAAAAGCCATAAGTTACGCGGTTGGTGATGGTTGGTCTTGAAACTTATTTGAATGTGTTCAATGAACATTTTTTCGAAAGTGTATAAAAAATTAGCTGCATCTTTTGCATCTTTGCGAGATATTGACCAAATTGTGCGCGAATGCACGGATGCATGCACATTCGTGCACCATAAAGTGGGCTCCTTTTGAATGCGTTCTCATGAGGACGATGAATGTAATTCAGATAGTAATTGAATAAAATTAATTTTCATTACACATTTTTATTCCATTCCCCAGATCTTAATTTTCCCGAAACAAATGAAACACATGAATTCGCTTCAATTCAATAATAATTTTTGAACTATGTATATATTTTTGACCGTAATTTTTTTTGAAATTTTATATGGGATTCTTCATCAGCGACCCAAAAAAACTGTATACAAAGTTTTGTAAAAATGCAGCGATAATTGGCGATTGTTGGTATGTTTTGGGGGATTTCATAGCCGCCATTTTGATTTTTCAAAATTCAACTTCGGATTCTTGATCAGCGACAAAAAAAACCCTGTATGCACAATTTCAGTAAAATAGCTCAATGCCTTTATATTTTGGCTAACTTTTCGGCGTTTCCGTCCACTGTGCGTCAGTGAATTTATCTCAAAAAAAAGGGATCGAGAATGTGTCTTCCATTTTTTTGTATTTTTTACAGTTACCGAGTTACCCTCTACAGACATCGAAATTTGTCCACCCTGTGCATATAATATATATAATAATTATATTTACAATAATAACAATTGCAAATAAGGAAGTTACGATAAGTAAATATATATCTAACTGTAAATATAAAAATATAGCAATTAGAATCACACAGTTGTTACTTGAAATAATGCTAATTAATATATTTAACAGTAACAATTTCGCAAATAAATATTACTCAGTAAATGTATAGAAAACACTTGTTTTGTGAAACATAGACATAATAAGACACTTAATGATTAATAAATTGATGAGACACATTTGAAATATAAATTTGGAATACACGAGTATAAACAAGAATCGTACAGAAAACGCTTGTTTAGAGAAACATATGTATTAAAAAGACAATATAACATAAACACCACAGTAATTAGACAATCTCCAAATCCAAAGAGAGGGTTATACTTATGTAAAAACAGTAAATGAGAACACGAAATATGAATTTATGTTATCTTTGCACATTTTACAAGACATACAATTTAATGATTTTTCTTCCTCCTTGACTTATTTCAACAAGCAATATTCTCCTTTTTGAACGAGAGACGTATGAAAAATTAGTGTTCACAGACCAGTCATCCTTTTGGACTCCTAGGAAGAAGGCCTGGATAATGCGAGGACAACCACTGCTTCAACGACCAATTAAACATCCAATAAAAGTCCATGTTTGGGGATGTGTAAATATGCGAGGAGTTGGGACTGTGTACATATTCACTGGCAATCTCAATGCTCAACGAATAAAACCATTGTACCAAAAGAGTTTGTTAGCATCAACAAAGAAGTAGTTTGGTGAAAACAATGACAATTGGATCCTTCAAAAAAGAAAACGACCCGAAATATCAAAATAAGCTTTGCTCGCAATGGAAAATCAAAAAAGGCGTCGAGACGTTGAATTGGCCCTCGCAAGCGCCTGACGCGATTCCAACAATTGAAAATATGTGTAGTTTAATGACGCAGAAGCTTAGAGAAACATGTGTTATTGTTCGCGCAGCCATCGAGGCAAATTCACGAGATATGGCGCCCTTTTCCAAAAGAATATTTTGTAGAAAACATGCCTCAACGTTGTCGAGTAATATTAAATAATAACGATGACTGGACTGTTTACTCGGTAAGAACATTAGAGAGAGTATAAGGAAGGTTTAATATAAATTTTTTTATTGTTATAGGCTTTACCTTATAACTCGTAAAGGGATGCAGATATCGAGAAAATAAATGACAAAACACTCCCACATCCTGCCCACCCACCCACGACTTTGGCAGCCTACTACCATGTGCAAGAGTCTCAAGCCCTTTGAATGAAAAAATGAAGTTCAAAAAATTCATTAGCGGATTGATGTTAAAAACACAGAGCTTAGGAATACATGCGCTAATGGGCCATCTATTTGAGAATGTCTCATTGGGTGTTTATAATGTAACATTATTATTATTAGATATTATATAAGCATTTTTTTCAAGCCTAACACGATAATAATAATAAATACCTATAGAAATGCATAAGTAGGAAGCAATAATATGTCTGATTTTTTAAAACGTAATATTATTTCTACGTAAAAGTCGTCTCTGGAATTTATCGCTGCCTCCCGATTCCTAGTGAGTATTTCTAGAAAAAAATCTAAAAATCGGTTGACCCTGCAGGCCATTCCACTATTTTCGAGCTTAAAGCGCTCAAAAAATATACGTATTAGTTAATTTTTTAACTCTCCGAGCTCAAAATATTATACACATACATTTTTGAACTCTACGATTAGGTGAAAAATCTTGGTTATATTAAAAAAAATGTTGTAAATTGTAATTTTTGAATTGCGATATCTTTTGAACAAATTAACCAATCGAGATGCAGTTTGCAGCATTCAACGCAGTTTTTCAAGTACAAAAAGTTATGTTTGTACTAAAAATCGATCCGACAAAAATTTTGTATGTTATTTCAAAAAAACACTTTTTTGCGAAATTTTCGTAATCGATATCTCTTGAACGAATCAACCGATTTTGATGCGGTTTACGGCATTCAACGCAGTTTTTTAAGCATAAAAAGTTATTTTAGTACCAGAAATCCATCCGACAGGAATTTTTGATGTTATTTCAAATAAACACTTTTGCGAATTTTTCGTAATCTCTCGAACGAATCCAACCGATTTTAATGCGGTTTTGCGTCGATCGACGTTGTTTTATAAGGAAAAGAGCTGATTAGATTTTGTAATTGATCGGTTCAGTAATCAGTAGTCTAAAAGATATTCCAAAAGAACTAATTTTTGAAAATTTTATTTTTGAGATTTCTCAAAATCTACCGGGCCGAATTGGTTCTAATTCTCAAGAAATCTAAGTTGAGTCAACCCTTTAGAATGCCGTTTTCTTATTCATGACCCATGTGAGAGAATTTTTGTTTGTATGCTTTGTTATTATTTGTAAATAATTAAAGATAATAAAGACTACTTCCAAATCTAGATTGTGCATTGGAATTTTTTTGTCCAGATATTCAACGTCAGATAATCAGCCCTATTTTATTTTGATATAGATTAATTAATTATGTCAAGTGATTTTAGAAAAAGTATATTCTACACTACATCTTTGCGGGTAAACTGATCTAAGACTTTAGATATAAAATTGGATGTTTTGAAAATGTTTGTATACGTATAGTAAGTAACCAACAAATATAAAACCAAAACGTTACCAACCTAAACATATTTTATTACGAAACACACTAAGTTTTTATCTGTATTTCACAATTTTGCTGACTTTGTTTATTTCATGAGAAAGTTTATATTTTCATTATTTATATTCTCACAGCACTGATTTTAATAAAGTTTTTGACATTCTCAGTCAACAATTAGTTAACGACATTTATATTATGGAATCTTACACTATAATTATTATATTGAGTTAAGATTGTTTTAGTGTAATAATTTGAGACACGCTATATTATGTTTTTGGGCCTCTAATTGGCTGCCAATGACGTCACCGTGGCGCTTTAAATTTTGATTGGCTAAAGCCTGATTAGGCACTCCTTGTTAGTTTATTCTTCTTGCGTAAAAATGGACCTCTCGTCAGTCGCTGAGCTGCGATCATGTGACGTCAGCCAGCGTTATCGGATTCAAATAAAGCTAGCAGTTTTTACGGCCGCTTGTTATAATTATGATTGTTTCATTTTCTAAATAAATATTAGATATTGGTAGTAAGTGCACTAATGTATCATTTTAACTAATATCAATATTGACGCAAATGGGGGACATACATCTTATTGAAATTGTATCCGATAACAATTTATTATCGTTAAGTATTTTTAAGTATTGTTAAGTACAGTAAATATTGATAAGTATTTTAAGTATAGTTAAGTATTAGTTAAATATCATTAAGTATATTAAGTATCATTCAGTATAGATTAAGTACGGTACTGACAAAATCCTAATGATTTAAATACGGTGAAAACTTTTTCGCTTGTTGCGCGCCCTTCGGGAAGAATCTAGTGTGAAGTCATCCCCAAAATTTTGCTAGTATAAGAATATAACTTTTTGCTTTTCTTCATACGTTTTTCGATAAAACTAGTTTTCGTATTAACATTTTGAAATGAAATAAAATTCTCTTTATATTGGTCAGCATAAAAGCCGTCACTGGAAACCGATACCTCCGTCCATACTTTACTCATCACTAGAGCTGTCCGATGTGCCTGGAGTACAGCCACGGTCTTGCGCTGTCGTCACACGTGCCGATTTAGAAGTGATTTACGCTGCAGTTTTATTTGAAAGGTTAATGCGTGAGGTTGAACCTATAAATTATACATAATGTCAAACGCGCCAAAGGGTAAAAAAACGACCGTACGCGGACACAGTGAATAAATTTATGCAAAATAATTTGTAAAGTTTGCAATCAAGACTTAATGTGCTGGCACAAAACAGATTGTCGTCGTCATATCAATACCGTGCAACATCAAAATAAAAAAATTGCATGCCTTTTGACAACTCAGTTTATGTGTGATTTATTGTTAATGTTAATAGCCTGTAATATTCCGCTACACATACTGGATAAACAACCATTTCGGGAGTTTTGGAATAAATACAATCCCCAGGTGAACTTACCAAGTCGTACATCGTTATGTAGATATATTCCAGCTGTTCGTGAAGACATTGTAAATAGGATTAAATGTGGATTAAAAAATACACGGCTCTGGTTATGTATTGACGAGACGACAGATTGTAAAAAAATTCTATTTTAAATATTATAGTACGTGTACTGGACCCTCTTAAACCAACATTTCCACGGCTTTTTATTATGCTGAATATTTTCAACAAATAAAAGCTGTGATACTACAGTTCAACCCTAACGAGGCTGCAGCTATTAGGGAAAGCCAGACAAGCTTTCAAGGCGTTTCCCTTGAAACAGATTTAAAAAGTATTAATAACAATTATAGGGGACTACACGACGCAATAGAAAAAATTGCAAAATAGTTCGTTGTCGTTAGTGGAATCGCTGCAAATAGTGGACGACGTAAAAACACAGTTACAGGCTATAAATGACGCAAAAAATAATCGCGTTAGTGAAAAAATTCGAGAGTGTATTACAGAAAGATCCTGATTTTAGCAAATTAAGACACATTTGTGATGGTGCATCTACAACTTCGGTAAGTGAGTTCACAGATTGTTTTACTTATGCCTGTATTACATCCGTAGATGTCGAACGGTCATTTTCAAAATACAAACATATTTTTTCACCAAAGCGAACTTCGCTGACGGAGACAGCTGTAGAAACATACCTGATGCTATTATACTATAGATCTTCCCCACTTTGTGATGACGACAACCAAACTACTTCATAAATCTGTTTAAAAGGGTGAGTTTTATACAAATTTTTATAAAATGTAACATTATTGTTAAAATTTATTTCCATTTAATATACTTATTCAAGTATTATGATATGATGTAAACATATGAGTCATATGACGGCTCTGGCGGCCAGGTGACCTCGGACAGCTCTACTCATCACATCACTTATTATAACTTCCCCTCTCGATAAGGAGAGGTTCGAAAACGAAAAACAAAATGAGTAATCTTCGGTTATTCTGCAGGCCTTTGATAAAATAATTAGAAAACGTACATTTAAGGCGACACTTTTTGTAATTCATAAAAATGAAAACATTTGTAAATCATAATATTGTTCTAGTATTTCAGGCAAAATTACTACTACGTTTTTACGGTTTCGTAAACCTCAATAAATTAAAAACAATATTTTTTTCTTATTTGATCAAAAACTTACCTAAAAATGTAGGTACACCAGTCGATGAAATAATAACTGAAATTGAAGTGGCACGATTACAAATAACTTGCCACCATTATTATAAAACACACATACCCAAATTGGAAGCAAATCCTTAAACAAAATTTACCACACAAGAAATAACAACAATACACTAACGTGTTTAAAATAAATAATCCGATGTTAAAAACCAAACCGACACCTTCAAAAACACACGCACGTTGATGTCGAGACTAAAATCAAATTAACGAGGAATTACGGAAATATTCAGGCAACTGACGCAAACAGTTGATCTACAAGTATAATACTAAACACATCACATGCCATTTTAAAGATAAAAATAAGAACCCGTTCTAAAAATAAACGATCAAATATTAGTAGTCAACAAAATACCTTGGCATTGTTAATGAAAATATAGATAATTTATAATATGTATGTCATTTTTAGAATTAGTATTTGTCTGCTGTTTCAACAAATATTTACGTTTTTAGAAAGTCAGTAATTACAATTAATTAATTAATTAATTAAATTAATTATATTATTGTTATTTTTTATTGCTTTAGGTACGTTTAGTGGTGATTTTAAATTATGATATAAAAATTCCCCAGTAGGTTAAAATTGAGGAAATAATTCGGATTTCTTATGTAATTATCCTGAAAAAACTTCCTAACGGAGATACGGTATCTCAAATGTGCCCTATAAGATAACGTTTTTCCTCTTATTTCTAAACTGTTCACCCGATCTCATCCAAATTTTAAATATGATTTAATTTTTATTTAAATCAACTACCAATTATAAACAGAGCATGGTAAATATTTGCAAATGTTCTAAATCACTTGTACTATGCTCCTTAATAAGATCACCGATTAATATTGCATATCGTTTCATATCCTACATTTTTATGTAAAATGTCATTGTACAGTTTACTTGCATACTAGGTCATCTTTTAATTATTGACATACACACGATCAACGTGTGGATGCTTGTCACGTACCAAACCTTCATTTTCAATCTGTCCAGTGGTGTGTTCTCCATGGAAACTAAAGAAACACAGCTTCCCTTACAAGAATCATAACATAATAAAATATATTATTTATTTTCTTATTGCTCCCAATCTCTTTTACGACAGCGCTTGTGAACACGATTCAAATGTTTTAAAATGCGATGCCGATATAGCTCGAACAGCTCCGAAGTAAGTTTTTCGGGTGTAAGCTGTTTTCTCACAGCGTACTTAAACATGGTAAATGTGTAATGCTTTGTGATTGCAATTTGTGAGTAAACGCGAGCGTGTTACGATGTACAATCGAGACGTTTACTTTATTTATTTTAAAGTGTTTTTGGTGGTTGCTCTACATTATTAGTGTTTATATTGACTTTGGATATTGAAGTTATTTATTGTTTAAAATATAGTGCAATTATAATCGCAAGAAACGTTAAAAATAAACTTAAAAAATAGTGCGGTTGTAAGCTGTAGGCTAGAGAGCTTACATGCTAAGCATAATTTAGAACGGGTCTCTCAAGTGCGCAAAATAAAGGGGATTTTCAATTAATTATTTTGGGGGGTAAGAATAAAACTGTTTTAAAAGGCAGGCCAACTCCAGCTTTAACAAAATTAACCAAACAGAATAAATTATATGTAAGACATTTCCAAACGGAAAATTATCAAAAATGTGAATGGCTCACTGGTCGCTTTTATTTTGCTGGACATATTTTCTTTTTCAAATGAAAATAATTTATGGAACAAAAATGTATTTTCCGATTTAAATAATTCGTTCGAATTAATAAAGACATTCGTCGTCTATAACATTATATTCAATCCATTCACCGGCACACAAAAAAAAAGTTGTGTGTACATTTCACGCCACCTACCTCCCGACATGTATTTTGACCCGCTGAATCCGAATTTGAAGTCTGTTTGGACCGTACACCCTCAAATATCGAGTAAATTGAAAAACCGTAAAAAATAGCGAAAATTGGGTGTTTCGGTAATAAAAAAATTTTGTGGATCTAAACCAAGCCTAATTTTTATGTATTTCGATCCGCTGAATACGAATCTAAAGTATATTTAGACCATAAGCCGTTTTAAATCTAAGTAAATTGTAAAAACCCTCGAAAATTGCTAAAAATGGCAAAAAATTGTGATTATGTTGATGAAAAAAATTTTGTAGACCGGGATCGAAGAGGAGTTTTATGTTATTTGATCTGCTGAATCCGAATCTGAAATATATTTGTCCCATTAATCCCTCAAAATCTCAAAAAATCGCAAAAAAACTGATAAAAATAGCAAAAAAATTGCAGTTGAAAAAATTTTAAAAAATCTATGAGACACGATTAAATACGTTTCTTGTATTTTTCTTATGCATAAAATACAAAGTTTAGATTCTGAAAATGTGAAAAATTGTAAAATCTATATATATATATATATATATATATATATATATATATATATATATATATATATATATATATATATATAAAAAGATGACGTATAAACAGAATGAAAATTTTTTTCATCAACATAATCACAATTTTTTGCCATTTTTAGCAATTTTCGAGGGTTTTTTTACAATTAACTTAGATGGCTTATGGTCTAAATATACTTTAGATTCGTATTCAGCGGATCGAAATACATAAAAATTAGGCTTGGTTTAGATCCACAAAATTTTTTTTATTACCGAAACACCCACTTTTCGCTATTTTTTACGGTTTTTCAATTTACTCGATATTTGAGGGTGTACGGTCCAAACTGACCTCAAATTCGGATTCAGAGGGTCAAATACATGTCGGGAGGTAGGTGGCGTTAAATGTACAAACAACTTTTTTTTTGTGTGCCGGTATTATTAAAAAACTTTCGGTAAAATAAGAATAGAACATGCTTTGGATAATCAATTGAGAATGAGCCATGAACAACATAATCAAGAAATACGAAAAAAATCGCGAAATCCTTAAAAGATTTATAGATGTGGTGTGTTTTCTAGGTAAACATGAGTTTGGTTTTCGGAGTCACGATGAATCGGAAAATTCTGCAAATAGGGGGAATTATGTAGATTTCATTAATTTTCTGGCAAATGTGATGAAACACTGCAATTCCATTTAGCAAATTCGACAGCATTTAAAAGCACTTCCAATCGTATACAAAATGATTTAATTTCGTGCATGGGAGAAGTTGTATTAAGGAAAATACGGAGCGAAATAGAGGAAACTTCGTTTATTGCAATATACTAGATGAAACTACTGACGTTAAAAATATTTGCCAGTTATCAAAGGTTGTACGTTGTTACAAAAAAAGAGGTGACATTAAAGAACGCTTTTTAGGACTTTTACATGTTTCTACGCAAAGAACAACAAAAGCATTTTATAACATTGTGCAATCTATAGTTGGCGAACTTAATTGTGCTTCAAAATTCGCGCAAAGTTACGACGGAGCGGCAGTAATGGCAGGGTGAATTAGGGGGACTACAGGCTAAAGTAAGACAAACTTACCCAAATACACTTTTTATACACTGTATAACGCATCGATTAAATTTAGTGTTAGAACAAGTAGTAGTATCAAGAAATGCAAGGTGTTTTTTTTTACTTTAAACGGCATCATATCGTTTTTTTCAAAATCGTCAAAACGAGGAGTGCTTTAGATTCCAAGGATCATAATAGAATTTCCAAAGTACCTCCAACTTGATGGAATTATACTAGTAGATTGGTGCAAATTGTGTTTGAATATCGCCAGCCACTTATTGATTTTTTTAAAGGAGGAATAGGATCACGAAACAGTAGTTCTAGAGGTTATTTAAACATGCTAAAAAACAGACACTAACTTTAATCTTTTACTTCTCGTTTTCTTTGAAATATTTCCGTTTTGCGATAATGTATTTGCAATTTTACAAAATAAATGGAGTGATATAAGTTTCTGCATAAAAAAGATCCAGGAATCCAAGTCAATTGTTTATCTAAGAGAAAACAATTAGATCGCCTATGGAATAAACTTGCGCAATTGAAGATAGAAACTCAACCACCAAGAAAAAAATACGTACTGATATCGTAGGAGACCAAATAATGTGGTATCGGAGATTATTTTCAGAAATAATTGACAATATTTCTACACACACGGATACCAGATTCAAAGTTTTAAAAGCATAAAATTTTTAGAGTTAATAAGTTTTAATGGCCATACTACTACAATTCCCGAAGGTGCTTTTGATTGTTTGAAAAAAAAATTATTCACAATATTTTGATTTTCCTGCATTGCGATCCTAACTCTCAGTGATATACAACACATCGAAAGGTATAACTGAAAATAGTGTTTGTGACTTATATACTTTTCCGCGTTAAAGAGAATTAAAAATTTCATTATAAATGCTACCGGTCAATAAATATTGACTAATCTAGCACTGTTATCCATAGAAAAGGAACTAATTCAAGAAATGTCACTAGAGAAAAAGTTTTATGATGACATCATTGATGAATTTGCCAAACGAAGCCGGAGAATCCAGCTAAATTTTAAATAAGGTAGGTATTTATTTTGTAACATGACGGTAAGGGAAAAAAATAATTTTAAGAGAATTCATAGAATTATACAGGGAAAATATATGTATGTCTGTGGAAAGTGAAATCCAAAAGGTGGTAAATGGATTAAAAGAAAAGGAAAGAGGCGATAACGTTCTTTCGTAGAAATTGAAGGAACTTAATCCAGATGCTGTGGTAGAGGATGTGACAAAGAAGATCAACTCATTAAGTTATTTTCTATTGTTTTAATATAGTGTGGTCAGCGGTAATCTTTAAAAATTAAGTAACATACATACCTCACTCTTCTTTTCGCGTAGGCGCGAAACATGCAAGGGTTTGTAATTTATTTTGTACATTATGAATTTATATGTATGTAAGGACTCTTCTAATGACAATAAAGAATTTTCTAATGGTTGAATATTGTCCAATACCACTGTCTAATTGTTGTGAATCACATATCTATATTGCTGCTTCTACTTCAGGATTTTTTAAATAATTTTGGGCCTCGGAGATGGCTTTTGATTCACTAGAATTAAATTGTAGAATGAAATTCTTTACTCGTTAAAAAATGATAGTATCCAACTGCTGCTAGCCCTAATGTGTTAAAATAGGTTGCGGTAGAAGTTGTATGTCAGGACAAACTAACTCAAAGTTTGTAACCCGTTTACAGGCTTTCACGAATATTTGTTTGGTATTACAATTAATGCATTTTACAGCAATTGTCCAGCTTTAACCATAACGTGCTGCATTAGTGACTAACATCCATAACTGTGAACTATCTACACCCATTATGTTAAGCATTTTTGTAACAAGTTTTTGAACAGGTTCTACATTGACACTTTTTTAACCTTTTACAAGCAGATAAATATGGTGACATGGGCCCACCAGGGTCTAAAACGCGTGCTATATATAACATTTATGACTTGATTTCCTTTTGCGGCTCCTGTCTCATCCAGTGTTATCCATTTTTTTTTTATATTTTTTAATACATTTTTAAGTTTTTATTAAACTTTTTATATAGTTCAGTTCACGATCAGCTGTTCTTCTTGACAGTAAATCCCAGTTAGCACATATTTTTTTCTCTAAATAGTCCTTTCTTCAATATATGTAATGGAATATTATATACCCAACACATAAATAACGGGTCTTCGTAAATGATCGAAAACCACGTGGCCAATTAGTTCCCTTTAACAGCCTCGTCGAGTCATGCCGTCAGTAAAATATGGTTGAAAACGATTCATCAGGTACTGCCGTTATATGAGAGACACAAAATCACAAATGGTATCAATTGAGCTTTTAATCATTTACATATGAAGGCTCGGTATAAAGTCGCATATAAATGTTGCATACAAAAGCTCGGTTATCTTATTTCATAGTGAGTTGCAAATTTTATGTCTTTTCCAATTAGGTCTTGATATTTGTCTCTATGCTTAGAAATGTATGACGCAAATCTTAAGCCGGTGCGCACGCCGTGGCATTGTTATTTTTATCAGTTTACATGGCTGCAACGATGCACTATGGGCCGATGGTGGAGGCGACGTCTCAAAAATCTGTAACTTTTTTATTTGTTACTATAGACACATGAAATTCGGTATACAGATATAAAGAAAGGTCTGACGTTCAGTAGTGACAGTAAATAATTTTTATTTTTGTTTTTATACATTTCATTTTATAATTGTATGATGATAACATACAGCGTATAATGTATGTACATAATTATATGTAAATAAATATTTATTGTAATCGTTGCAAGGCTTCTTCTTCAAGTTCCACAATCTTGCATGACACAGATTGTCTTAAGCTCGTTATATAAGGGTCTGATGTGTACAATAAAGTATGAAAGACATCTTCGTTAGTAGCTTTTCGGGAACATTCGCGAGAATGATGTAACCTGAAACGTTTATAATCCTTATTTCTGGATTCCTGTGCATCTTCGGACAACTGGCCAAGTGGTAAAAGTGCATTATATCGAATTATGTTTTCTCCATGAATGAGTACTTTATGTACAGAGGAAGGCATATAGTAGGTACCATGGATATTTGCTCACATATAATTCGGCCGTTCTAAAAGCATATTCACCAAACTTTTTAGCATTGATTGCCATACCACTTGACATTGTCTGAAGAAGTATGCGAAATCTCATAATTAATTCTTCATCAACTCCAGTAATTTGTGCAGTGCAAGCAGAATTGGCAAAGAACCTTCGAGGGGTATTTCCGTCATTACTAGTTCCGCTGATTTGTCGAGGTTTATCAATTAGTAATCCTAATTCTTTCCGAAACTGCTCCTGTACATAAGCTTCTTTAGATTGTTTTTGCTTTTTCATGTCCTCTGAGGTTACTGACCATTTTTTAAATGATAAATTATATGAAACAAGAAGTACTAACTCCATAAATCGAATCCATGCATGTAAAGATGAGAGTCCAAATCTATAATGCTCTTCATTCTCAGGTCTCTGTTTAACACGTTCCAAATCGTTCATTTCGGTTGGTTTTGCAAGACATATATGGCATGTGGCACTTGATGGAGTATTTGTTACTACTTGTGTAACCTTATCATCTATCATTGTAAAGAACAGCTCATGTTTAATAAACATCTGCTGTTCATTCTTCACTACAAAAGAAGGCAAAAGATTGCTTATTTGAGTTTCCACTTCATTGACAACAGATCTTGTTTTCTCTGGAGTCTCTTTTGAGAATTCTCTTAAAATGGGCCTACAATATCGAACAGAGGACGGAATTGGATTTTTCCAAATGACGTTTTTTGTTACTTCATCTACAATTTATAGTGGAACCAAGGATGTTACAAACAAGTTAGTATCGGATATTACGTCACTTCACCAGACAGTATTTGCTTGTACTCACTTTGTCCCGAAGATTCATCACAGCCCCATTTACTGTATAATATTAATTGTGAAAAGTTGGCCACATTCACAGAATCAATTTTGATTATTCTCTTACATGTGTGATCTAGAAGAGACTGCAAACTTACTTTAGCACCAATTTCATTTACTTGCATGTGCTCTGGATAACATTCTCGCTTGCTTCTGTAAGTTTGGTATATGATGGGAGTACAGTACAGTCTTTGTCTTGTAAACAGGTTCTAAAATATGTATATTGGTTTTCCGTTAAATCTAAATCAATGAAAAGAGCCAAGGCCTCTTGATTTGTAAAAGGCTCTACAGAAGTATTACGCCTTAATAATGTGTGGATAGAAGCCTTCCTTTCTTGTGATGCAGAACATAGTTCCTGTATAATTTCTGATTCCCATGTCACGTAATCCCTGAGTATATGAATGATAAATCTGATCAAGTCCAGAGTCTCGAAATAGTTTCATTGCTTTTCGTTTCCGTGCTTCTCTGCGGATTCGTTAAATGACTTACATGGTCTCCCTCATGGGTTTTCAGATGAGGACGTCGATGGTTCTTCGTCTTCTTGGAATAGTACAAAACATTCGCCATCTAACCATTTCTCGTTGCTGCGTAAGAACACATTCTTTTCTTCCTGCTTTATTCCAGCATATCTTTAATTCGGACAATAAGTGTTTCTGAATTTTGATGATAACACATTGCAACTGTTCTTCAGAAAGATCGAAATGCTCCTTAACATACCGTTCTGCTGTTGATATATGTTTTCCGTGCTCTATAAAAGCGTCACATATGTTACGTTTAGTAATTTTGAAATTGTTCATTGTTTACTGTCGTAGGTACAGCTGACAGCGGCAAATTATTGATTACTATTAATTAATGCTGCTTGTATACATTAATAATAACCTAAAATTTTAACAAACCCAAGTTTATATACTTTCCTAAGGACAATGGTAATCGCAGAATACACATCCCGTATATAGGTGAAGAAAAAAATATTTTCTCTTTGGTTTATTTTTCATGGCCAAAAAATATTTTTTTCAAATTATATCGTAAACCATTTTTATCGATATACCACTTTGTATAATAAGTTTAACAACTACAACTATTTATTTGATTTTATTTAACCGCAAGTCACTCGTAAACATATTTTGTCAAACGTGGAATATGGTGGTGCTGCTTAAAATAAAAACAGATGGGACGGTCCCGATATACGATTTCTAAAATCCAGGCATTCAGTGAAATGCTATGCTCTGATATGTTGCAATTCCATAATGTATATGTTTTCTTTATAACGCCGTATTTTGCAAATTCATAATTCTTACGGAACGAGTATTGCAGATTTTTAAGTGTTCGTCGCACGCGCTTCTTTGTATATTTTGTTGATTTGCAAGAAAAATCCGCAAGATTTTTTTTTTGGATCTTATACAGGATCGTTTTAGTTGCCAGATGGTGAAAAAAAACTTACCCGGGCGAACTCTACTAACAGTTAAAATTTTTCTTGAAGTTGAGAAAGTCATTTCAGTAACATGAGACCTTCATCATTTTTTTATTGTAGTAAGAGATAAGCTATATACAAATATTTTTTTGTTTTTAATACTAGAAGAACTGCTCTTTGAAACGGTGTATAACACATTGCACTTTATTTAATTTTTAAGCACGAAATTGTTTATTTAAAATAAGCATCAAAACAACACATCTAAATCTCTCCATATTCCTACTTTTGAAGTCTACTAACTGAACCCAGTCTACATTTAAATAAATTACCAAACCGTATTATAAAAGTTTGATGAATTAGTTATAAGAAAATTGAATTTTGTGTTCCTTATTCGGTTTTTGGTATTTTTGAGACGGCGCCTCCACCATCGGCCCATAGTGCGATGTACCTGCTCACTGCAGAAATGTAAACTAAATGTATTTTTTCTTTTACAAAAATCAACTACTTTCAGATTGCAGATGTAACATTTCCCAGTCATATTTAAAGTAATATGATAATATGATATTTTTCTGACAATTTCATTGTCCGTCCTAGTGGGGTTATGTTTCCTGCTCTGATTTTATTGCCGGATCTCTTGATCTCAAGCAGAAAATCAGTGATTTTACTGATTTATAAACAGATTGCTAAATACAAAAAATGAACAAAATCAGATCATCTGCTCCGATACAAATAAACGGAATTTTATGCTATTACTGCTCAGATCTGCTTCTAGTAATACTACGGAACATACACGCCCAATTAATTTTTGACAGATGAGAGATGAGATTAGTTTTTTTATTGAAAGCTTATTATTCTTCTTGTGTTTTTGATATCACTTCATGTCTAACTACCGATATGTTGCCACTACCGTTTTCGCGGCACATTCAAATAGTCGAAGTTTAATAATTTTTTTAAATACATATATTGCGCTTAGAATTTTTCTTTCAAATTAAATGTACAACTAAATTAATGCCTCCACTATCATATTTCACCATTTTTCAAAATTCGTCATTAACCGAATTGCTTATTATTATTAAAACAGGAAATTAATAAACAATTATAACTGTTTTTATCGCCGACCTTGAACTTCACTGTTATGAAAAATATAAACAATTTAGTGATATAATTGGTTATCAACTTCATAATAATTTAGTAGTAATGTAATAGACTGAAGCGAACCATATAACTGAGCGTGATAAATCGTAAAAAGATAAGTCACTGGTGTATACTTTTAATTGGTTGGTTCGTATGAAAATACAAAATGTTTGCTCTCTACAGATTTGGGAGGCAGTGGACATTTTGAGAACTGCGGTAGCTTCCACAAAAACCAACACACTAAGGGTAAAATCATGGTGGAGCATCGCACTATGGGCCGGTGGTGGAGGCGCCGTCTCAAAAACCTGTAACTTTTTTATTTGTTACGATAGACATGAAATTCGGTATACTGATATAAAGAAAGGTCTGACGTTCAGTAGTGATGGTAAATGATTTTTATTTTGTTTTTATACATTTTTTTTTATAATGATATAATGATAACATACAGCGTGTAATTTATGTACATAATTATATGTAAATAAATATTTATTGTAATAGTTGCAAGGCTTCTTCTTCAAGTACCACAATCTTGTGTGACACAGATTGTCTTAAGCTCGTTATATAAGGGTCTGATGTATACAGTAAAGTCTGAAAGACATCTCCGTTAGTAGCTTTGATTTGGACAAGTGAATGAAAGTTGCAACTACTGTTATTGATCCTATCGGAATTAATATAGGCAGTACTAATTATTAATAAACATGTGTTGAGCAGTGCATTATAACAGAAAAACCCTATCTGTAAATCATTTGATACTACCGGTCAAGTATTGTTAAAAACCGCGAAACCCAAGCATATAGAGTCGTACTTTGATTAGCGTTACCATTCCACTCGTAACAAAGAAATTGAATTAGTTTAATGAATTTTAGTGAGCTCGAAACGTAGAAAATGACAACGCAGTATAAAAATTATTTAAATGCCGTCCTTACCAATTCGTAGACACACGGAGAGTTCCCCGGGACTCATTGCCCCGGATTTTGGAGTAACACCTGGAGTTACTCTCCTCCATGTCGACAGCGGCATCGGTGCCTATAGCACCCTAATGAAGCGCGGCTCCCAGTGCTGGTGAAGAGCTATAACTCCGAGACGGGGCCACTCTCTTATTTCCCGATTCCGAAGAACCAAAGCGTAAAGCTTGGGGCTTTCAGAGAGTTGACTTGGAGCACAACTATATCACAGAACGTCGTACAATCTCTTCGTACCCGATTCCGTAGAACCAAAGCGTAAAGCTTGGGGTTTTCAGAGGTGGCACGACTCTGCCACGGAGAGTTGGACAATCTCTTCGTACTCGATTTGCGTAGAACCAAAGCGTATAGCTTAGGGTTGTCAGAGATGTGACCCAGATCGTATGAAATTTCGCGTATTTATATGATTTCCCGTGAGTGAGTTCGTTATCCAAGCGTGCAAGTTTGACGGGGATAATCAGACGCTAACTTGTGCTCCCCCAACGAAATTTAACTCAAGATGCTTTAGGTGAAAAGTGATATAATGACTCTATTTATTAGCCTTTGACCCTGTTCTTAGTAAAGCTCTTATAACCCTACGTGTTTACATTGGTTTGTTTATGTTATTGGTTCTCGGCTGGAGAATGCTTTGAGATTTTGTACAGTTTTGTCAACGTTATAAAATATTAACTCAATACTGTGTGTTCTTTTACAAGATGAATAATTTAGACTCTCTAGTTTGAATGCATATGTTTCTTGCCAAAATTCTAAGAAAATGATTTATCCTTTATTGTGTAATAGTTAATTTGGAATTTAATGATATAAATGTTTGGAAATAATTTAGTTTTATGTAAAAAATATAGGAAATTTATCCGCGTTGAAGCAGCCCAGGGCTGGATATCCTGGATATTTTAATGTCCTGGATATTTTAAATTTTATGAAAACAATAGTTATGCCAGAAAAAAAACGAGAGAAAACAAGTTTTAATAAACAACAAATATTTTCTTTGGAATTCTATTTTATAAGGTGCGCAAAGTGTTCACCATTTACCTCCTAACAGTAATGATTTTGCTGAACAAAATTTTTGTAGTGAATCTAAAAGAATGTTGGGAGGAATAGTGGAAATTTCATGCCTTATCCTTTCTTGCAACTGTTCGATATTTTGCGGCCTATTTTTGTAGACTACATATTTTATGACCACACAGAAAAAAGTCATGCGGGGTCATATCGGGAGACCTAGCTGGTCATTCAATTGCCCCCCTGCGTTCAATCCATTTATCAGGGAATCTTTCATCTAGATATGCCCGTACCACACGTCCAAAATGTGAAGGAGCCCCATCTTGTTTAAACCATGCCGGTAAATTGGGATTGTTATTGTTCAGGAATAATCGTTTACGCTCTGGAATAATATGTTCTTGCAAAAGTAATAAATATCGTTCAGAGGTCAAATTTCCGTTTATAAAATAGGGTTCTATGACGTGTCCACTAATAATGCCACACCAAAAATTTACTTTCTGTGGTCGTTGGGTGTGAATTTCCTCCATCCCATGTGAATTTTGGTCTGACCAATACCTACAGTTGTGTCGGTTTACGTGCCCGTTTAAACTAAATGTAGATTCGTCAGAAAACAATATGTGGGTGACAAAGTTGACATTTTCGTTTAATTTATACATAATAACTTCGCAGAACTCGATTCTACGATCATAATCGTCTTCACGCAATTCTTGTAAAAAATGAATTTTATATAGATAGAATTTTTCCCGTTTGCAAATTTTTTTAATGGAATATCGACTCATGTTATAATTTAAAGCCCTCTGTTGGTTCGAATTTATTGGACTTTCCACCACATCTAACATGACATTCAAAGAATTTTCTTCATTTGTATCGCTTACTGGTCTTTCAATTCTTTGTCGATCTGTAACACTTCCAGTTTCATGAGAGCGCTGCAATGTTTTTGAAACGGTTGATTTAGAAACACGTTCCCGATCGGGATGAAATTCATGAAAAATATCCACTACTTTAACGGCTGACGCAATAATAAAAGAAATGAGACAACCACGTGATCACAAAATTATTTATTGCAGTGTTGCCAGACTGTGAAAGTGTGATTATCAGAAAGTAACAATGAATTTAACAGATTTTAGGAAAAATTACCAGATACTTCAGATAATACGCCAATATTCAAAAACTTTATTATAAAAAATAAATAAACAAAAGTAAGACAGTTACAAGTATATTGAATAGAAACTTTTCAAATAATAACAATTGGCTGTCAAGTTTGACTTCAGAAATTATACTATCAGCTTCATTTATATTTTTGTATAATATTATGGAATTCTATGATTCTTTCACGCATTCTGAACTTAATAAAATACCATTTATTATGTTCGTCATCAATTGATGGTTGGTTATAGGTTTGATCTTTTTGGTTTTGATTAAATTAGGTTAAGCTTTGAAAAAAATGCGTCCACATGTAGCACTGCGTGCAGTCTGCACTCATTGCAGAAAGAGGGGTAGAGCTCCCATTTTTCGTGCAGTGTAGCATTTATTTTATAATTATAAAATAAATGAGCGTAGCTGCATGAACAAAATCTCGTATGCAGCTCTACTACAAACTAGATGTCGCCAAATGTTCATCGCAGTTAGTTAAATGGCATTATTATGCACTTTATATGAAACGATTTTAGTTACTTCTCAAGGTGTAAATAATTTTATAAAAAAAGTGACATTCCCAAAAAAATATCGTAGATTATGCCATTATTAGAAACTCCATTAACAATTACCAGTTAAAATTTCAAATTGTAGATTTTGGTAATTACCAGGCATCTGGCAACACTTTTGTTTGTTCTATCTACAATATACTTATGCCCGTTTGCACCGTATTGTTAAAGACAGGATTAAAATTAAATCTTGGATTAATTGTCTGGATCGGTTTGCACCGCAAAATTAGTCATCCTTAAGTTAGGATTTAATAAAGCCTCAAAAATAGGCGGCTTTAAATGGGATTTAAGTAGACTTAACCTAAAATTGAAGTATTACTTTTTTGTAAAATAAGATGGATAATTTTGATTGGGATGATATTATTGATGATGATTTTGATTTGCTGGAAATAATTGATTTTGAATTTCCACATCGACTGATATATACCCGAACTGATGACTTTCATGATTTAAATGAATTAAGCTTTTTTCGCAGATACAGGTTAATGAAAGAAACAGTGATGCATTTACTTACATTAATAGAGGAAGATCTAGAGTATTCACGTAACATGTAAGATTTTAACTACCTGTTAGAAAATTATATTAAATGAAAGTGAAAAATTGCAATTTTTAGAAATCAAAGTGTGTCTCCGATGAATCAGCTATTGACATGTCTACGTTTTTATTCATCAGGGAGCTTCCTTATGACAGTAGGTGACGTTGCCAAGGTCCACACATCAACAGTATCTCGCATAGTTGTAAAAGTTACTGAAGTGATCGCAAGGTTAAGCGATCGATATATCAAAATGCCCAATAACAATGAAATTGAACAGACACAAAGAGATTTTTTGAAATAGCAACTTTCCCTAGAGATGGTACGCATGTATTAATGGAGTCTCCAGGTAAAAATTTAAATAGATTCTTAGGTTTAAGAAACTACCTTTAGAATCTTGTCTAAAACATTATTGTCTTTTTCAGGTGGCAATGATGGAGATATTTTCAGGAATAGAAAGGACAAATTTTCAATTAACGTGCAGGTGGTTTGCAATGCAAATCTTAAAATTTTAGATATAGTAGCACGATGGCCTGGTTCTGCTCATGATGCCACCATTTATAATAACAGCAATATTAAGGGCCGTTTTGAGGAGGTGAATTCCCTAATTGTTTACTTTTTGGTAAAATATATTTATTTTTATAATTAAGCTATCTAAAAAATATTTTTTAGGAGATAGGGGATATCAATTAAGGCCATATTTTTGTACGCCTTTACGAAATCCCCAGACTCCAGGTGAAATACGTTATAACGAGGCACATATAAGAACACGTAACTGTATTGAAAAGTTTTTGGTATATGGAAGCGAAGGTTCCCTGTTTTAGCAATTGGAATGCGAGTTAAATTACAAACACGTCTTGCAATTATTGTCGCAGTCGCTGTTTTACACAATATTGCATTAGAAATGCATGAAGAACAACCTCCACCACCTGAAGATGTAAATTTAATGGAATTAGAACATTTGATGGAAGAAGGTCAAATGCCTCCTGTTAATGTTGAGGAAGATATATTTATAAATGCCAGAGAAGATTTAATTAATAGATATTTTGCACATTTACTATAAAATTATATAAATACATGTATTTTTTTAAGGACAATATTAAACTAGATATGATTAACTAGGATACAAAATACGATATTACTCGACTTTACATGAGACAATAAAACAATATTTACAGCTGACGTTTCTTTAATTCAATTTCTAATTTAAGCAATTCTACTTTTAAAGCATGCTCTGTTTCTTGTTGCGCTAGTTGTTTTCTTAACAACTCTTTTTGGTAATTCGCTATACTCATCCTTTTTTCTAGTAATTGCTCATATCTCTGAGTAACAAGAGAAGAAGTGACTGCCTTTACTTGGGTAGTTGGTCTACGTCGGCTGACATCAGAACTTTTCTGCAAAAATAAAATAATGTAATTAAAATGTCAATTTTAATGGTAAGGCTGTCATAAAGCTAATGATGTAAGCACGAGTTTTTGAATTTTTTAGTATCAACGAGTACTGGACACGTATTCAAACTCAACATGGAAGATTCAGAAATGAGTATAATAATAAATTTTTGTGTTGTTTATTGTTTTATATACTTGTATTAGCATTGTCAGCCGAATCAGTCTAGCTGACAATGGTTCTTAGTTATTTAGTTATATTAATTATAACTTTTATCCTGTTATGTTAGTTCGTTATGTACTGAACTGTATTAATGTAGATTTTATAGTATATTTGTTATCATTATATTGGGTGAGGCTCGTAAATAAATAAATAAAAAAAATAATAATGAAATATCAACCGTCATTTCCTGAACAAAATTAACAGTAACCATCCTTTGGTTATCATAGAAACTGAATTTATTACCTTTATTGTAAAAGATTTAGCATTTCTCAAATTTTCATTTAATGGTGTTTGAAGATATGATGGCCTATATTTTTTCCATGTAGTATTTTCCTCTGGCACATTTTCGTAAACACGTTTTGCAGTCGTAGGAGTATTACTAGTAGTCGGTACAGCTTCCTCATTTTCTCTGTTGCAGTTTTTATGTAACTAAAGCAAACCGAAAGAAAATAATAAATATATGATTCGCTTGTTTTATGTAAAAATACTTACGTCAGAGTCTTCGATTACTAATTCTATTATTTCTTCATCATCGTTTGTTTCAGACATAGCTTGATTTTCACTTGTCTAAAAGAAATTGTAAATAATCATATAAAGTAACTAAAGCAAGTATTGCATTCTACTTATAACAATACCCTCATCTGCATTTAAATCACTGATTCTCACCTCTGATTTAATATTTTTATCAGCATCAAATGGATTAGTAAGTCCAAAAACCGTCTTCTCATTTAATATTGAGATAATCGAGTCATAGTTCTCATCTTTTTTTAAAGTTAAATTACAAAAGTCGAAGACACTCAACATTGTTAACACAACAATTTCGTTTTGTAAATAAAATCCCTAAAAATTTACAGCGTTGCCAGATAATGTGTGACTTTAGCAGAACTTAAATAAAGCCTAGTTACTTTGCGTGCCGAGCAAACCATTTTTCTGTAAGCCTACCTTAAAATTAAAGTCGGGATTTATAAAGTCGGGATTTAGCTTAAAACGGTGCAAACAGGCATTAGTGTCGAAAGGAAGGGATCAGATTTGGAAGGGATGTGATAACTGAGGACTGGAGGCGTACCGGATCACATGTGGAAGGGATACAATAAGAAGGAGAAGTTACTTCGTAAACACAATAACGCAGAAAAAGGCAACAGTGATACACAGTCTTTTTCTGTCGCATACATGACTTTGCTACTCTTATCCTTTATGCACACACACAAAGCAGGCACTCTAAGTAAATTTTTTCCAATTGTATCTATTTGTTTCCTTTTTTATATATATTTTATAGTGACCAGGAAAAACTCATAATTAATTGCCCTGAAGATGGTAATAAAATTTACCGAAACATCGGCATGTTGATAAAGTAGTTTTTCTCAAAATAAGGATACTTACCCAACAAACTTTTTCCAACAATAAGTGTTTTCGTCTCATAACTATCTATAATAAGAGAATGAATGAATGTATGTCACGAAATGGATCAAAATTAACTTCATACTCCTTACTAAATTTCTTTTGCGGTAGTTTTACATAAATATTTCATACCGTTTTGACTACAGCTTCTTTATATTGTAAGCCATCTCTTTTTCCGCGTACCTATCACGTGCAGTGTGCGAATTTGATGAAATATTTTAATCATTTAGTTAGAGATCTACAACAATATTCTTCTGTACATTTTGCAGTGAACTCAAACTTTGATGTTCAACTCTAATTACACCCTAAAATAATAACTGTTACTACACATGTCTAATGAAATATATAATATACTTACGGAAAAAGATGTCTTACTGTTAAAAATGTTGTAAATACAAACGTAAGAGATATTTTAAATCTTGGAAACTTGTGAAGCAGAACATTTGGTAACGCTCTGTAAATATTTTGTAGAACTCTTGGGTTTACATGAAATTAATGAGTATTTTTTTTTATTTCAGATTTTACTGGGATCTGTGTATGCTTCTGCTACTCGTAGCGAATCTTATTATTTTACCAGTGGCAATAAGCTTCTTTAACGATGATCTAAGTACACGCTGGATCGCCTTCAACTGTCTGTCCGATACAATATTTTTAATCGATATTGTTGTAAATTTTAGAACAGGTAAGTTTTTTTTAATGAATATATTAGAAAAATGTTTAGTAACATAAAACTTGAACATCAGACTTCTACTTTTCCCATGACTTTCATTAATTCCACTGATTTCCATGGACTTCTACTAACATCCACTAATTTTCACAGCCTTTAACAGACTTCTACTGACTCTCACTGACATCCACTGACTTCTACCGACCTTCACTGACTTGAATCAGTAACAATGAATGAATTGAATGTGTATGTGATTTGTAGGATAGTACCCGACTGACTGCCACTGAAATCGGAACATTTTCGCCGATTTCAAATGACTTCAACTAACATACATACATAATAATTTACATTAATATACATACATAATTTTATAACTGAGTTTTTTTCGAATGCTGAGAATTATTAGGACTAAGAACATAAGTACGGAAATTCTGTCCGAGGTATTTAGAGCCCTTCGCAGGTGGTACCCAAAATGTGATTTTTATTAATTATTGTAAAACTGCTGTGACTAGAGGAGTAAAATTTGGTACATAGGGTAAATTTACTACGAGAAATCGTTTGACTGTGATGAGAAGGAAGAGCAACTACCGGGGGCATGCGAAACGGTATCCAATAAGAATGCTCGTATTTTTTTGTTTGGGAGTTTTTCTATTTTTCAGAAAGAGTAAAAGGTACGCTTGGTGAAAAATTGGAGGACGTACCATTTTCGAGTAATACACGATTTTTAAAATTTATTGATGAAGTTGTTTTAAAAAACTTAAAAATAGCAGATTACTCATTTGAAGAAATGGCAAATATGCATTTTATTTAAGGTAAGCCAATGGTTTGGTAACGCTCGTAAAGCATAAGGATTTTATCAAGAAGCATTCTCTGGCAGATGGATTCTCTACTCAAGAACTTTTATTGATTACATCGAAACTTAGTGAAATAGAAACTTTCAAACCAAACAAAAACGGTTGTGACCTGCTCACTAGGGATGGAATTCACGCAACAATCATCTGTGGGCTACCGAAAACCTGCATGCAATTTTCGAATCAAGACATCCAAGATAAATTTTTCATCGATGTTTGCGCGGGAGACCAATTGATAGGAGCCTAGATTTTGCCTAACAGATTAGACCATGAAAACTGTCTTGATTATCTAGAAAATGTTATAACAGGTTTGTGCCCTATCAGTTGAGTACGGACGACGGGGTTTCGTCATTACGTAATTTTAATATTAGGGCACATTTAAATGCTGTTTATCGCAGCGATGGATAGGACGAAGGCGGCCTGTAACTTGGCCTCCTCCTTCTTCGGATTTAAATCGGCTTGACTATTTTGTATGGTACTATTCTTACGCAGTTCCTGTTCGAAATATTTAAGAATTGGAGAAATATGATTCATGGATTCATGATTCTTGGAAAATCTATCGAAAAACAAGTAAAGAGTTGCATCAAAATGAATAGGGGACATTTTCACACTTTCTGTAATACTGATGATAATTCATTATCATTATGATAAGAATTTATATACAGGGTGATTTCTATAATGTTCTCACCCGATTTTTTTGGTTTGTCTTTAGAAATAAATTAAAAATATTTAGCGTAACTTATAGTATTTTTTTCCAAGGATTTCGAAAATTTCAACAAAAAAACAATTGAAAGTCAAATAATAGTGGGAAAACCAAAGCAATGTTTTTTTGGAAAGAGAATTTAAATCTTTTTTCAAAAGTGTAAAACTATACAGGAAGGGCGTTCCATTTAAAAAAACATTGCTTTGTTTTTCCCACTTTTATTTGATTTTCAATTTATTTGTTGACATTTTCGAAATCCTTTTCCAAAAATAAACCAAAAAATTGGGGTGAGAACGTTATAGGAGTCACCCTATACAGGGTGTCCAACAGAGAATTCACCTATAATTTTGAAAATTTCGAAAACTAGATGAAAATAGACCTCTTTTGTATCCTCAAACGCTAGTCAAGGTCTTTTTGACATTTCTGACAAAAACAATATGGCGGCGATTGTCTTTTTTTTTAAGTAACACCCAGTACACAATGCAATATTACGTCTCTCCTGTTTTCTGTTTTCAAAAATGTAGGGTTTCATAGGTCTATTGCTTTTAGTTTTTCATGTTATTGGCCAAAAAGGTGGAAAACGTGCACCATGCATCAAATTTTAAAATTGTGTTTTCCTCGAAAACAATGCGTCCGTCTTAATGTCTTTCATTAAGAGTACCTTTTATTCAAACAATTTTCTGAAGAGTCTTACTTTACAGTTTCAAAAGTGGAAAATTCCTAAAACAAGAAAGAAATAACGACATATTTTATAGGAAACCCTCACCATTTCGCACGTAACTGATCGTTAATACTCATTTTCATCACCACCAAACGGTTTCTAGTGTAAAATTTACACTATTTGCCAAATTTTACTCTTCTAGCGCCAGTAGTTTTTAAAATTGTAATCAATAAAAACCACCCACGAGGGACTGTAGCGACTCCAGTACGCATTTCTGGATGTTCATATTTTAGGGTGTAAAAATCACTTCTCAAAATATTTCCGGATACCTTGTATATAAAATGTATTTTGAAAGATATTACACGTAACATAACGCCATAACTATTAATTTAATATTTTTTATTAACGGGAAGTAATGAATTTAGCAATAGTTCTTTCAAAGCCGTTACTTTATGATAATCAATCATAATGAGGGTATAAAACACTTTACTTTGTTAAAAAACAAAGTTAAGTGTTTTATTCTATCATAGTTCAAATGTTTTAAATGGCTTTAATTCCAAATTTTGTAATTTATACAAATTTTTTTTCATATGTATTATTAAATGTGCTTGAATAAATAGAATTTTATTAAAATTTAAGAAAATACTATAAATAAAGATACTATGTAATAAAAACATTAAAATCAAGAACCAAGAAATAAGTAATAAATTATATTATTCCGAGATCTATCTTAGTATATCATTTGGTTTTAGGTAGATTAAATGAATTTGATTTAGTTTTCACTAGGTAATTTGAAATGTCATTTATACTATTTACTTTGTACATGAGATTATCGGTTGACTGATCATTTATAAAATAACAAACAATGCATCATCGCTATAAATGCACAGTCTGTATTTTCTATTCATAAGGGTAAATCATTGATATAGAGCAAAAATGTGAGTTGCTCAAGAACTGATGTTTGTAGAACCCCACTCTTTATTTAACATCAGTCAGAAAGACAGTTGTTATTTTTTTGGGCTATTGCTGTTCTCTGGATTGTACATATTACATATGATTTAAACAAATCCGTTCTGATGCCTCTTAGTACCATAAAAGTTCAGTTCTAACAACAATATCTCAAAAATTAACACTGTCTAAAGGCTTTACTAAAATAATAATAATATTTAAATTAGTTTTATTTATAAAGATTTTTCTTTCAGGTATAATGCAGCAGGATAACGCCGAGCAAGTCATATTAGATCCAAAACTAATAGCTAAACACTACCTGAGGACTTGGTTTTTTCCTCGATCTAATTTCGTCCATTCCTCTAGATTATATATTTTTAATATTTAACCAAGTAAGTGGAGTTTAATATTATAATGAAAATGTTTGGAATCAGTATGCATCTAATTAGTATATTTAGAGTGAGACAAGATTAAGAAATTCTAAGAAATATGCGAATCGCTCAACACTTTTCAAAATCGTGTAGAGACGTTGCAATGTACGTCATCTATTTGTTTTTGCAGATACTTTAAATTAATTAGGTCAATATAAAGATACCAAATAACAGTCGTTTTAGATAACTTTTGCGTATAATTATTATAGAGTGCAGGAGCCCCGTCGAGTTGATACCGACAAGTTATATATTTTTCAATTGACAGATATCAAGGAAGTCTTCCACAATTGTTCAAATTATATCTAAATATTTTCGGGGAATACAATTTTTTGTCGTATATGTAATATTTTATTTTGTCATCCATTAACATACAAAACACATTGAAACTAAATTTGACTTGAAAACCAGCCTCTCTAATAACGTGAGGGTTGTCTGTGGCCCAATGGTGACAATTTCGTGTGTTACAAATCCCTTCCCTAGAAAATTTTGATTCATCAGTCCATATAATTTTCTTTAAATACGTACATACGTACAAGTAACATTTCACAAAATTCTATTCTCTGTAGATAATCCTGAGGCATGAGAAATTGAACTCTTGTAAATTTGTAATTATGCATTTTATAGTTTGCTAGTATTCTTCGAATAGATGAATATGGCAATTCTAAATCCCGTTCAGCACAACGCAACGTATGGAATACTGGGGATTTGCAAGAAAATATGCTAGCACATTGATTTCATTTACCTCGTCAGATGTCACAGGTTTAGGTAAATTTCTTGCTTCTCTTAATGACGAACCAAAATTTATAAAATTCCTCTGATTTCATAGAAACTTTCTGTTGTTCATCTGCGGCAAATTCGGATATTTCTTCATGGCCCACCCGTTATGATATACCAAAAGACTAATATTCTTGGTAAGGTTACAGAAAAGTGCCCATAAATCGAAAACGGTGCGCATTAGGTATAGAGTACATTACCTTCTCAAATGGGTAAATGTATCGCCTTTCCGAATCAGTAATAATAGATAGGGCATTCCATTTAAAAAAATTGACTTTCGTGCATTTTTCTAAGTCACTTATAGAAAGCGTTCTCTAACTCACCCTGTATGATATTCGAAACATTTGATTAATGGAGGGGATGCCTCCAGGCCTTGCCTAGCCGCAACTAAAAAATTATCTTTTAATTGCTGCGTAGGTAGGAAAAAACACGATTAACTGAAAGTCAAATTTTTGGCAATAAATTCAGAAAAGAATTATTATCTCGAAAACGGCTTGAGATAGGTATAGGGAAATATTAACAAAAGTTACTCAGAAAGAGACGATAATCCAAAAATTGCAAAAATATACAGGGTATCCATTTAAAATAACGAAGATGTTGCCAGTTTTATGTATAAGTGGCAACGCACTTTCGAAAATATTTTAGTTGGAGAGATCATACTCGATTATCTTGGTAACCAAAATTTCAAAGCAATCGGTTGATCCGTTCTCCATAAACTTTTAATAATCCATATATATATATATATATATATATATATATATATATATATATATATATATATATATATATATATATATATATATATATATATATATATATATATATATATTTATATATATATATATATATATATATATATATATATATATATATATATGAATAGTGGTGAGAGGTATGAAACTTCTCATATGGTCTGAATGCTACTATCCGACCGACATCCTAGATGTCTCTGTGGCAGATAGCGACTTGCATCACAGCAAGTACCGAGAGCGGCGACCCCTAGCCCAGGTGGACTAAAACTAATGTTATTAAATATGATTTGAAGGAAACAACTACTCAGTGGGCAAATACCCCGACCTGTATTGAATTACACCTTCAAATCATGATAGATGGAAAGCCAATATCATTTGTCAATTCCTAACCAGACATAGATCAATTTCGAACTTATTTGTTCTCTTCAGTATGCCATAGGTTATGGAACAGACAAATGATAGTGGCCAACCTGCTAGTTATATACTAACTAAGGTGAAGTGAATAGTGGTGAGAGGTATGAAACTTCTCATATGGTCTGAATGCTACTATCCGACCGACATCCTAGATGTCTCTGTGGCAGATAGCGACTTGCATCACAGCAAGTACCGAGAGCGGCGACCCCTAGCCCAGGTGGACTAAAACTAATGTTATTAAATATGATTTGAAGGAAACAACTACTCAGTGGGCAAATACCCCGACCTGTATTGAATTACACCTTCAAATCATGATAGATGGAAAGCCAATATCAATAATAATATATATATATATATATATATATATACATATATATATATATATATATATATATGCAAATCTTTATAAATATTTTAAAAGAATACATATATTTACCGATGAAAAACATATATTTCAGTAAATATTATATATGTTTCTAACAATAATTGTGTTTTAAACGGCGCTTTATATATGTGTGGCAACTTTATTTAATCTTCAATGAAATAAAGTGAGAAGATTATGACTTTAGTATCTTGTGGTATTACTTTCAGTATAAATTACTACTTATTTTTAAACATAAAATATTAAAATAAGTCTAACCATGGAAGTTAACACATCAGATCCTTCTTTAGTGGAAGTTAACACATCAGATCCTTCTCTAGGATTAGGAATATCGGGAAAATTTTAATGCTAGCGTCATTTTTTTTAATATAATACGTTAATCCAATGTATTGAATAAATTATATTCATTTATTTTTGTAATCTTTATATGGTGGTTCTAAGCAAAAAACAAACAACATTTATTTGGCATATGTTTAATTTTGAGGCCATACTGTATTGACAGAACATATACCGGTCATAAAATATCATATGTTCGTTTATTAAAATGTATAAATCCCATATAAATATATTATTGAGTCTTAAATAATTTATGTGTAATAATTATGTTATTTATTATGGTAGTTATACAAGGTATTTACAAACCTGATGTACAAAATTCACCAGATGATTCAATCCGTTAAAATAACGATAAAAGTTCCAACAAATATAGTTCTCAAAATTCTTTATTTTCGGGATATATGGATTATGGAATTGAAGGTTACTACTGAATTGTGGTTTTTGACCATATTATCTTTGATATGCGTGATGAAAACATTGAAATGTTTCATTAAAATTTTTAAATAATTATCAGCGTCATTCGATACTGTCGTTAATAATTCATGTCATATATTCTAATAATTTCTTCTTATTGACAGTGACATTTTTGTAACTAAATTAGACATTTCAAATGTCATAGCTTTATTTAAGTACTTAGAAAATATATTTCATTGGCTTGATATAGTAGACATGATTTATAATCTTTCATCAAGAATATATTTTTTTTTAAAGGCAAATACAAAAGTTTGGATCCCGTAGACCTCCTGTCAGCTGGCTAATTTTGCTCATCACCAAATTTATCATTGTTTTTGAAATTTAGAACATGTGTGCCAAATTTTAAAGCTTTATCTCAAAAATTGTGGCTGCTATTGTAATACTACAGACCGATTTTTTTTCCATAAAGTTATGTTTTTTTCATTATAAACGTCGAGATTCGTCCAGAAATGCAATAAAAAAAAATTTCCCCGAAATTGTACCTTTTTTCTTCGGATACTTGCGCAGTAGTCCATTACTCTCTGATGAAGAACAGCAACATTTTCTATAGGAATAGCAAAAACCAATAATTTTAGATGTTCCCACAAAAATAACTCCAGGGGGAGTCAAGTTTACCAATGAGGAGGCCAAGCAATTTGGTCCTCCTCGCACGATTCATCATTATGGATAGTTTTCATCCACAGATTCTCTGGCATTTCTACTGAAACGGGCAAAGGCACCATCGTACATGAACCACATGCTATCTTGTAATTTTCAATAAGGGTAGTAGATCATTCTCCAAAAATAGAGAATTTTTATCTATTAAGGGTCTTGGTAACAAAAACGGCCAGATAAGGTGATCGCATATGATCCCTGCTCATACATTGATACAATTGATTGATTGATCTTAATATTTTCTCTGAGGATGCTATACCCCCAAATATCCGCCACTGGATGACCCAAATCAAACTAAGTGTTACTGTTTTTTCTTTTTGCCTGAAAGATTATGGTACCGAATTCCAAGTTGCCATCGTGTACTTCAAAGATAATATAGTAAAAAAAACACATTTCAATAATAACTTTCAACACCCTGTGTTGGAAACGAAAAGTTTTGAGATCTATATTCATATTGTTAGTTCAATGGAATGAACCAGCTGGCGAATTTTCTACATCACTTTTGTAAACACACTTAGAGAGAAAAGAATTGCATTATTTTAAAAATCTGCAATCATTTTCGGATTTAACTTATTTAGACTAATAGAAATACATACGAAACGTATTCTTATGATTTGTAATTTAAAAATTTAGACCCAAATCAACCTAAAACATCTGTATGCCATGCCAGATTACAAAAAGTAAATTTCATACATTTATATATTAATGGTTCCTCAATTTTTAGATTGCCAATGAAAGGCTCTGCAATAATTATTTTAATTATTATATTAAGTCAGCGATTGGTGTATATTTCTTAGAATGTTTTAATAATCTCTAACTATATATGTACATAACAAAGGTGTTAGATTGAATGTGAATGTGAACTGTGGTATGAAAAATCCCTATCCTTAGATTAAGTCGGGAAAACAACTACTGGTAATTCAAGTATTATTTGTTTTGTATTTCGAAGGACAACAATCTTAATGTTTCCTTAAAGTCTGAATTATAATTAAACCATTTGCATTATGGTTTGATGGTTGTTATTTTTTATTTCATTAGAATTTCATTTATTTACTATACTGGCACCAAAATAAAGTCTATTCGTGTTTAATTTTTTAACTTGTTTCAATAACAATAATTGCACCCTTTAAATTTTTCTTTTAAGTCATCCTACATAATATACTTTACTTATTGTAATGGTAACAAATAGAAAGTTGTGGTAAACATAGTATTGACTTTTTTAGTTAAAACAAATGATTTTTTTCCTAGGAAAATTGCTTAAATTTTGTTTATTTTTGTTAAAAGCTTGAACTTGTCGTTTTAGGGGGTGTAAAAGAGATTTTTAATGAGGGTTTTATTTTTAGGCTAAATATCTTAACTTATAACTTTGTCCTAATGTATTAATACCGAAAAGAAAAATTGATATAATGACACCAGTCCAAACATCTTGTATTGATTGTGTTTCTGAAACTTTACACCCTTAATATAACACTGTAATATCGGTTTTCAAACTCAAAGGCCAATTATTTTCAATTCTACAGAGTTAGTCAATAAATAAGCCATTTTAGCCATTTTTTTCTAATTTTTGCGTTGAATGGCTTGACATTAGTGACATTTTGATCATAATAAGAATTTTATACCTCTTCCTATTGATGGCGGAAGTGACTACAACTTTTTCACCCAGAATTTGTTTGGAACATACTGTTGGGAATAGTTTCCAGAAAAGTCCCTTCTTTCCAGTTCAATCCTGTTTTTGGATAAAATTTCTAACTATAATAGGAAGCAAGTAATCGAAGGCCGGAGCAGAAGTGCAGGATCTTGTATACCTAAATCACACTAGATATCAATTAACTGAAATTAGTTACTCAATGTTTTAGGAAAATGAAGTTTCAATTGCAAGCATTTAAAAAGCAAAAATTATAGTTTTCCGTGTTCACTCTCTAGTAGTAATATCTAATTTTCTGATGCATTCCTGTGCCCTTTCTGATCCAAGTTTACAGTGAACTTTGACTTATTCTCATGTTGTATTTCACTTCAAACGCCCTGAATTACTGCATGAAATTTATGTGCTCGAAAGTAAGTTTAGGAGGAGTAGGGAAATAGTTATATGTCAAGTTTTATTAAGTACTCTCAAGTGGTTACAAAACATCCATATATAGATACCTAACTATCAGTTTCATACCTTAAAACGACATTTCTCATTAACCCTTAATCCTAAGAATATATAAAAATGTACCTTAATAAACATAGAGTTTAAATAATCTTATTACGGTATTTGAGTATCTTGTTCGTTATTTTAATCTCTCTATATTTATGTTCTCATTGCCACAGGCGACGTCATATGGATTTACAATTTTGACATCTTTATTAAGTTTTACTAAGGGCGAGTTGTACCACAGTGGTTTAACTTTAATGGTGGATCAAATATCATAGAAATAATGGTTAAGACAATCGTTTCTATAGTATTTAATCTCTGATCAAAATGATCCTGTGATTAAACTAGACTCATACAACCAGCTCTTAGAGAATTACGGTTTGTCATGTATTGCGATGTGGTCATCTTTACCAATAACAGTAACGTTTTTCAATGAACTCATCGGTACTCTAGGCTGGAGAAAGGAATAACATCCATGATACTACTACTTCGAAAATGCTGTAAAGTGCCATACCAAGAAAAACATAAATATGCAATTTTTTAGAAGGAAACATTTTAGTTTTACTTCATCCTGGTATCGTCCTTATAATTGCATTATTTTTGTATTCTAGAGGCTGAAACTGAATCCTGGGAGAAAATACAACAAATCACCCTGATGTTGCTTTCTTCATTGCATTTTCTTACTAAAGGAAATTTAAGGGTTACAACTATTATGTGTATCTTGGGAGGAAATATTTTTACTAGGTCTAACAATAAATATCAGCTACCTACTCAAGAGGTGTATCAGATAATATTATCATAACCGATTATACAGTGTGGTGATAATGTACGGATCAAATTCAATAAAAGTTACCAGGAAGTTTGCAAACAATTCACGGACAGAGCAATTTTGATTTTCACAAAGGCATCTTTTCTGATAAATAGCATTCCTTGATTGTATTTTGTTTTCCAGTTATGACTTCATGGGCATTTTTTAAATGACAACCTGTATTTTTTTATGGATTCGTACAGAGGAAAAAACGATATGTTGAAGAGGGAAGTTTTCGAGATACTTGACAACAAACTTTCAGTCGTTTTAAAAATTGGAAAAATAAGCTTAGACAGCGATGTCCATATCGTCATATCTATAATTTAAACCTCTAATCAAATCCGTCGAGTTGAACTGATAATTATCACTGAAGTGGCAATTGTCACTTCGAAGTGGCAATTCTCGCTTCAAAGTGGCAATTCTCACTTCAAAGTGGTAATTCTCACTTCGAACTGACAATTATCACTTTGAAGGGAGAATTATCACTTCGTAGTGAGAGTTGTCACTTCGAAGTGATGATTCTCACTTTGTCACTTCAAAGTGACAATTCTTACTTCAAATTTCACTTCAAAATGTCAATTGCCACTTTGAAGTGACAATTCTCACATTGAAGTGACAATTATCACTTCAAAGTGGCAAATTGTCACGAAGTGGACTTCAAAATGACAATTGCCATTTTCAGGTGGCAATTGTCACTTTGTCATTATACAATTGAAAAATAACATTTAGAGTTTGATATTTGAATTGAAAGTATGTAGGTATGTTATGTGGCTGGAAACATATTAGAATCTGCAATAAAATATCAACTTCCGATCGTTCAAAATACGTGATGTTGGGTATTCAATGAAGTCTCAACGTCTAGAATATTAATTCACCTAAATTTACATTTTACGGCTGAAAAATGACATAAAAGTTGGATATTTGATTGTAAAGTATAAGAGCATGTTCTGCGGTTCGAGACATAGACGTAAAACCGATTCATTTGATACCCAACATTATTATATGGCAGAATTCTGAGATAAAAGTCGAAATTTTTAATTTTTTTTTTGTGGCCTTCTACGTCTTCTAGAAAAGCTCTCTATGCGAATCCATAAAAAAATATATGTTGCCATTTAAAAAAACCGATGACGTCATAGCTCGAAAACAAAACACAATCAAAGAATGCCATTTATCAGAAAAGATGCCTTTTTGAAAAACAAAAGTAACCAGTCTTAGAATTTTTTGCGAAAACCTTCCTGGAAAGTTTTATTGATGTTTTTTCATACATTATCACAACATATAAACATATAAATCTATTGAAAACATGAATGGATAATGTTACTTTAATCTTAATTTTTTTATGCTACTACAGTAATTATTATAAAACAAAATTTATTATTAACTAATTTTTATTAGTAGAATTAAGAGGATGGGTTAACTAAAGATACCTAATGAAGACTTTTTCCCAAATTGTATGTTCCATAAATATTTGTTGAAGAATATTTCCTTATATCAATTAATATTAAATGGAAACCCTCCAAACCTTACATGTAATGTTATAAGAAAAACGCCTAAATTGAAATCTGAAAAAATATACAGGGTGTACTATGTCGGAGACGCACTGCTACAATTATGCTGCTTCTATCATGATTTGAAGGTATAATCCAATGCAGGTCGGGGTATTTGCCCGCTGAGTAGTTGTTTCCTTCAAATCATATTAAATAACTAGTAGTTTAGTCCACCTGGGCTAGAGGTCGCCGCTCTCGGTACTTGCTAAGACAAGTCGCTATCCGCTACAGAGACATCTACGATGTCGATCGGATAGTAGCATTTAGACCATACGAGAAGTTTCATACCTCTCACCACTATTCAATTATGCTGCTACTTGTTATTTACTTGAACGTATTTCCGAAAGAATAACAGGACAATATACATATATGGAATTGTTTCATACTTTTTCCACAATGACTTTTATACTTATTTCTCCATAACAATATATTAATGTTATCAAACCCATATAAATTAGTTTAGTGAGATATTGATATTACGTTCATTTCAATAAAATACAAATAAAACGTTTTATTGTTTTGTTTTTAACTCTATAAACTTTATGGTGTCCAGTATACATAAATATTTGAAATACAATGCATATTTTAATTTTACGGTAATCATAGGTTTGTTCGTATAGCAGTTTCCAACCGTTTGAAACTGTCAGAGCATGCGTACATCGTTGTAGAGATGTGCTTATTCAATCAGTGCATTTGTTATTGCATAGTTCTCGTAATAATCACATCTCTATAGTCAGAAAACTATCACAAATCGTCTCTACGAACAAACCTATTAATAACAGTGATTTAAAATATTACTATACACTTTGTTCATTTGGAAAAACATCCACTCTCTTTTTCTTTAAAACTGTAAAAAAAATTAAAAGTTCGCCGAGATACGTCGACTTTTGTTGCAATGATAATCAATTCACACCTAACCTCCAGAATTCCCAACATTAAAATATTAAATAGAACCATCCTACTTGTCATACATTTTAAAGCTAATTTTATTGCAAATACAACGGTTTTTCACTGTTTAAATCGGTTGAGATTTGGGAAATTATGAGTAAAAAAGCAAATGTGATTGGTTTTTGAGAACAACTCTTTAATAGGTGTATTTTCATTTTAACCTTTAAAAGTTCGTATTCATAGTTGTATTAATGCGAAATTGTGCTACTCTTCTTTGTACAACATTAAAATATTTTTCATCAATTAAGTTCCATAAGAGTCTTAAAAGCAAACAATTAATAAAAAATACAGTTTTTTGTTCTTCTTGAACATTAACATTAGAATTCCGATATCAGCGATTCATGTCAAAAAACAGGGTCGGCGCAAGGGAATATGTTTTAGGTATTAATTTATATACCAATTAAAACAAAATTTTTTTATACTATTACTGCAAACTGTATCTTTCAGTGGTTAATGTGTTGTAATGAAGAGGTTCGAAAAAATGACTAGTGGAGGTAATAAAGTGTAAGTATATTGGCACCAGGAGTTTACACCAATAACTTTTTTCACTGCGCTGGGCATTTATTCACAGTGATTGCTGCGGCATTATTCCTTGCAAGCGAAGTATATTATTAAAAGTTGCTACATATGTTCTGTTGTTAAAATCCGCGATTTTCTGCAAAAATCCATTTGTATGTTGAAAACGAACTTTGTACCACGACAGATGTTATTGGCTCATATTTAAAATACGGAAACATAATATGTAAAGACGCCATATTTAATTGAGGTCGTATACAATCCACTTCTTTGCTCTGTAGTAGGTCTACTATTTGATGAACTGTGACAAAACCAGGATTGTTTGTAAAACACTTACTAGTGTTTGATTATGTGTTCAGCGATATCTACAGATAATTGATACATACAGGGTGTACACCGAGTGCGTATTTGTTCCATAACTCTGGAACTAAAGTGAAAACAAATGTTGTTCAGCATTCACCACTACATATTCTAAAAATATTTTAGTCATACAGGGTGTATCGTTTGGGCTGGGTGGTAGTCAACATTATAAAAGTTAAATGAAAGACCCTATATGTTATTGCATATTTTTTTAGTGAACGTCAAGAGCTTTTCAATGAACATGTACTTTCTTTGAGCAGTTCAGGAATTATTTGAAATTATATAGAGATTCTGACGGATGTACACCTTTACAAGCAAAGGTTGTATTCTTCTAATACCTGATGTTTATTTTCTATGGTTTTGAGGATAGCTCATCTATTTCAAAATTTTGAGAAAACAAAAACAATAGATCCCTATTTTTGATAAATTTTATGCAAATTTTAAATAACCAATAAATAAAGAAGTTAATAGTTTAATTATTTTATGCTTTTTTATAAAATTGCTCATTCTTTAATGAATAATGAATTAAAAAATAAATAAATGAATGTCAAATTTGATGTAGTTAGCTATAGGTGCCTACCGATACATGTACATATATCTTAGACATGAACGCACGTTTATGTATGCATGTTCGCATGTGAGATTCATATTCCCTACACACATTTAATTACATTCAAGCAGCAATCAAAGACATGTTCAACGGACTTTTTAACTCAAATTTTTTCTACACACTGGTGCACATGAACACGCGTACATGCACGTGAGTTCATGTCTTGATAAATGCACGTATCACTAGGCACCTTATGAGGAATTAACAAAAAACAGGAATACCAAAATAAACCTAAAAACCGAATTATTTCCAGGATTTTATTGAAAGTTATTATGGAACAAATAACAAATATAAGATATTTTCTTGTTCATTCGCCCAATATTAAAATCGTAAGGTCAATTTCAAACAAACCGTGGAAACAAAACAAGAGACTGCCAGAAATTATAATTGATTGTGACAGTTGCGACAATTATTAGTTGTGTTTTTTATTGCACGTATATATGTCAATGTATTTAATAAAACTAGAAGAATTATTTAAAAAATTAATTTTCAATATAATAAATTAGTTGATATGTTTTATAGCAGTAAAAATTTTTATTAGCATCCAGAATGTACACTGCTACATATCCAGAAGAAACACACCCACAAGTTAGTGCTTACGAATGGCTGAGAATTAGATTTCAAACAACGTTAGGGGTTAAATATAAAAATATTCATGAATTTATTGAGGTTAGTTTTGCGAGGATTATATAGTTGAAAAAATCGCGGGCACAAGGTCAATCCCTGACTATCAGAGTCGAGACCAGATTTGAACCCGGAAATCGATAAACAGTAACATGTTATTGAGGTTTAAAATCCCCAAGTTTTATATAAAATTATAGACGTCCTGTAGAAAAAAGTCTAAACTGGATATATGGCTTTCAAGCTTCCTTTTTCTATTGTGAATTCACATTGCATTACAAAACATTGAACACACATATATATATATATATATATATATATATATATATATATATATATATATATATATATATATATATATATATATATATATATATATATATATATATATATATATATATATATATATATATATATATTTATATATATATATATATATATATATATATATATATATATATATATATATATATATATATATATATATATATATATAAAGATTAAATATAATTTGAAGGAAACAACTACTCAGCGGGCAAATACCCTGACCTGCATTGAATTACACCTTCAAATCATGATAGATCGATAGTTAATATCATTTGGTCACCCTCACCAGACATAGATCGATTTCGAACTTATTTGTTCTCTTCCAGTATGCCACAGGTTATGGAACAGACAAATGATAGTGGCCAACTGCTAGTTATATACTAACTATGGTGAAGTGAATAGTGGTGAGAGGTGCATGAAACTTTTCATATGGTCTGGAATGCTACTATCCGACCGACATCCTCGATGTCTCTGTGGCGGATAGCGACTTGCATCACCGCAAGTACCGAGCGGCGACCCTCTAGCCCAGGCGGACTAAACTAAAATGATTAAATATGATTTGAAGGAAATGAACTACTCAAAGGTGGGCAAATTCCCGACCCGCATTGAATTACACCTTCAAATCATAATAGACCGATAGTTAATATCATTTGTCAATTCCTAACCAGACATAGATCGATTCGAACTTATTTGTTCTCTTCAGTATGCCATACGTTATGGAACAGACAAATGATAGTGGCCAACCTGCTAGTTATACTAACTATGGTGAAGTGAATAGTGGTGAGAGGTATGAAACTTCTCATATGGTCTGAATGCTACTATCCGACCGACATCCTCGATGTCTCGGTGGCGGATAGCGACTTGCATCACAGCAAGCACCGAGAGCGGCGACCCTAGCCCAGGTGGACTAACCATGTGATTGCATATGATTTGAAGGAAACAACTACTCAGCGGGCAAATACCCCGACCTGCATTGAATTACACCTTCAAATCATGATAGATCGATAGCCAATATCATTTGTCAATTCCTAACCAGACATAGATCGATTTCGAACTTTATTTGTTCTCTTCAGTATGCCATAGGTTATGGAACAGACAAATGATAGTGGCCAAACCTGCTAGTTATATACTAACTATGGTGAAGTGAATAGTGGTGAGAGGTATGAACTTCTCATATGGTCTGAATGCTGATTATCTGACCGATATCCTCTGATCTCTATCATGATTTGAAGGTGTAATTCTATGCAGGTCGGGGTTTGCCTGCTGAGCTTAAGCTGTCTTCCAAATCATATGTAATCACATTAGTTTAGTCCACCTGGGCTAGGGGTCGCCGCTCTACGGTACTTGCCGGTGTGATGCAAGGCTTCGTGTTATCCGCCACAGAGACATCGAGGGATGTCGGTCTGATAGTAGCATTCAGACCATAGTGAGAAGCTTTTCATACCTGGCTCACCACTATTTACTTCACCATAGTGTAGTATATAGAACTAAGCAGGTGTGGCCACTATCATTTGTCTGTTCCATAACCTATGGCATACTGAAGAGAACAAATAAGTTCAAAAATGATCTATGTCTGGTTAGGGAACTGGCAAATGATAAGGGCTAATCGATCTATCATGATTTGAAGGTGTGCAGGTCGGGGTTTTTGCCCGCTGAGTAGTTCTTTACATTTCCTTTCCAAATCATCATTTCTAATCACACTTGTCCACTCTGCCAAGCGCCCGCGTGGTCGTCCGCTTCTGTACATACGAGGATGTCTAATGGATAGTAGTATTCAGGGACCATATGAGAAGTTTCATACCTCTCACACTATTCACTTCACTATATATATATATATATATATATATATATATATATATATATATATATATATATATATATATATATATATATATATATATATTTATCTATATATAAATATATATATATGATTAAATATGAGATTTGAAGGAAACAACTACTTAGCGGGCAAATACCCTGACCTGCATTGAATTACACCTTCAAATCATGATAGATCGATAGTTAACTATCATTTGTCAATTCCTAACTGGACATAGATCGATTTCGAACCGGTTTGTCTTCTTCAGTATGCCATAGGTTATGGAACAGACAAATGATAGTGGCCAACCTGCTAGTTATATACTAACTAAGGTGAAGTGAATAGTGGTGAGAGGTATGAAACTTCTCATATGGTCTGAATGCTACTATCCGACCGACATCCCAGATGTCTCTGTGGCGGACAGCGACTTGCATCACAGCAAGTACCGAGAGGGGCGACCCTAGCCCAGGCGGACTAAACTAATGTTTTTAAATATGATTTAAGGAAAACAACTACCTCAGCGGGCAAATACCCCGACCCACATTGAATAACACCTTCAAATCAAGATAGATCGAAAGCCAGTATCATTTGTCAATTCCTAACCAGACATAGATCGATTTATATATATATATATATATATATATATATATATATATATATATATTGTAAACAAAGTCACATGACATAAACTTGCATTTCTTATCAAGGTTCCCGCAGACGGCACTGGAATGACTCACCAATATCCGCCCCTAAATATTCTCAATGAATAACATGTTTATTCTTAATTTGTAAGCTGGAAACACTTATTCCGAGACCTATTCGTCATATGTTTTTAATAAACAGTCATTTTGCATGGCAGAAATAACGAACAAAATTTCTGTAACAAAAATCTGCTTTAGCGATAAGTGTACCTTTTATTTTCACGGATTTATTGACGGCCTAGAATTTAATAAATACCTCGCATTTGAAAGTCTTTTACATATCTTCACCTTCGAGGTATGTATTTTACAGGGATCGATATACAGAATTGCAATATTGGGATATTGAAAATCTGCTTTTGTATCGTGAAGTTCACACACAGAGATTAGAGGAAAATAAATGTTTTGACAGATATTTTGGAGAAATCAGTGATTAATCATCTTTTCATTAATGAAAATCTGTCCAACATATTTTGATATCTTTACCATTGATCCATTACTCACAGAAAGCATAGAAAATCAGCTAATTAATGAAGAAGAATTGCTTTTCCTACAAGATACTGAAGAACTTAAAAATAAAATAACTCAGGAATATCGAAGAATCTCCCGTGAAACTTTGTTAAAGATCAGAATTTGAACAAAGACTGTGTCACTGCCGTGGCATCGACGGTGCCCACTTTGAAAATTTAATAAAATAGTAACACAATTTTAGTTAACAAACTGTAGAGGTTAAAAAAGCATATACACCGACTATTAAAGTTACTTCTCAAAAAACCACAAAAAGTAAAGAGAATATATTTTGCGTTTTCCATAACTTCCCTAAATCGCAACTGATTTCAAAAATTGAAAAACTCAGCGAATTTTATTTTCTCTATACATATACTCTAAAGAAAAAGAGGGTGGCTATTTTTCAAATGAAGCCAGTGTATAGTAATAATCATTATTTTTTTTTTTTTTTCATATTTTCATGTATTTATATTGTTATTAGTGATTCAGTAATAGGTATCCTGTATTTACCTTATTATAAATATAACTGCACCACATTTAGATTTATATTGATAAAGATATGTTTTTTTAGCGACAAGCCTAATTCCTCATCACGGCATGTCACCGTTAATCGAATGCATTCTTGTCATGATTGTATGACTATCGCTTCCTCAAATCACAACGTCTTTAACTTACATTAAAAGGTTTATGAAACATAATTCTTTAAAACGATTTTCAAACTGGACATATTTTTTCAACCATCTCAAATATTATATGTCAGTAATTACATACCTACATTATAATTGCCAACTTCTATAATTTTTTATTCAATCAATTTTATATTTTTTGTTATTATCGTTAAGAATTTCTTCCAATCAATTGCAAATTACAACGATTACTTCATCCAATTACATCACATGTATGGCTTAAGGGATTGCGATTTTTTATTCATTGAAAAAGCAATTATTTAAATGTACATGGCTATCAAAAAATGTTTATGAAATTTTTCATAATTACAAATCATTTTTGATATTGGTTGATCAGTTTTTATCCATACGTATAGTTAATTGAATGTAGTGGAGCATGTGAATTTGAGCTAGCTATTGAAAAGTTGTTAACCTGATGCGAGAAACTTTATACATATTTTTGCTAAGGATATTTTTGATACTTAATCTGAAGATAATCAAGATAACGATATATTTTTGTTTATGTCAGGTACTACGTAATTCTAAAATTATGACACTAAGTATAGTAAGTAAAAACAGGAAAAAGTAATTGAAGAAACTGTTCATGAAAATGTTTTACAGTTACTACAGTTAGGTTGGTTTTATTATATGTCATATTTAAAAAAAATGTATCTAAGATAAATCTATATTATACCGGGTGGCCCAGGGACTAGGGGAACCCCCAAATGTTTTCTACAATTTTTGAGATAGAAATTTGAAATTTGTAGGGATGAATCAAGACAAAAGTAGTAATTTTTTGACTCCGCTCGCGCCAAAAGAATCACGTCCGTTTTAACCGGAAGTGACTCCAACTTTCCTATTTTAAATAGCATTTGCATATTTAGGTGATTTTTCTAATGAATATTTAATTTCCCTTTATAAAGCTTTTTTCAGATTTGAAATCGGTTCATAAATAACCCAGACAATTACATTTGTTTGTTTCTTTTAAGAAAGCCATGAATCTAATAAACGGAATACATTATAAATAAAATAATTATTAACACTCGTTGCAAGGGTGTCTACCATCATTACTATTATGTAATTGTAATTATTTCTCATATCGTTTATTTCTTTATTTACGTTTGTTTATTTATTTTTTTTCGTTTGTTTATTTTTTACATTTTGTACTACCATACCTCGCTTATTTTGAATATCAAAATAGCAAAACAAATACATAACTGCAAAGATGCCTTTGGAAAAAAACAAAAAATTTAGTTGTCAACAATAAAGATCTGCCATTATTGTAAAACGCATTTTGCAAATAATTAAGTGAAATTTACAGAAAATGGATTATTTTCTTTATACAAATAATGAAAAAACTGATTTATTACTTATTTATGGAGAATGTCAGAAAAATGCACGTGCTTCCTGCCGTTTATATCGTCAGAGATATCCAGATCGACACCCGGCCTAGTGTAACCTACTTCACCAGACTTGAAAGAGAATTCAGAAAAGAGCGTGATGTTCAAGGAGCAGAAAAACTATTTATAGTTAGTGAAGAAGCAGAAATAAATGTTTTAGCAGCGGTTCAGATTTGACCCTTCTACATCTCTGAGGCAGTTTTAACAAGACTTAGGGGTAAGTAAAGAAAGCATTAGAAGAATATTAAAAAAACACAATTATCGAAGTTTCAAATATCAACTTCATCAACATTTATATGAAAAAACAATAATGCTAGACGCCTCGAATATTGTAACTGGGCATTGCAAAATGAGACAAATATTCCTAATTTTCATTACAATATTTTGTATTCGGCGAACCACGATTTACTAACAATGGCTTGTTTAACTGCAATAATTTGAGACATTGAGCACAAGAAAACCCTAGACTAATAAGGCAGGGCCGTTTCCAAGAACTCATTGGATTCAATGTGTGGATTGGAATATTGGAACCACAATAATTGGACCAATTGTGTTTGATGGTCCACTGAATGGCGACAGATATTTGAATTTTTTAAGGAATGAAATAGAAGAATCTTTAGAGAATTTACCTATTGCTCGAGAAAGAACGTTATTTTTCCAACAGGATGGGGTCTCCGCTCCATAATATACTTGAGGTTAGGAGATATTTAAATAATCGTTTTGAGATCACTGGATAGGTATTATGGTCCAAACTAGATGGCCATCGAGAACACCGGACTTGAGTCCATTAGACTATTATTTGTGGGGATATTTAAAAAATAATGTATGTATATTCTCAGCAGCCGACTACTAGAGAAGATATCGAGGATAGAGTGAGACAGGCAATTAATAACATAAATCCCCAAAACTTACGAAATGTAATGAGAGAATGTTCAGAAAGAATTCGTGAATCCAAGATTCAAGCAAACGGAAGCCATTTTGAACAAAATTTATA
>JANEYF010000103.1:0-22803 GCA_029963845.1 Rhamnusium bicolor
ATATTTATTTCTAAATGTTTTACATTCAGTAATCACGAAGCATTTTTAAATTACAACTTTTAGAAATCAGTAACATATGCAAGAAAAGATACTGTAGTTAGTACTGTCGCCATCAGACTTAAATTTAGTTCCCAATAAGTAAAATTGCAAAATACGTAAGTATTTACATTTCATACTGTATACAAGTTAATAAAGTCTTGAAAAATATGCATATTACAAGATAAATATACAGATTTTAAATTTCATACAATTTATAAACATTGTAAAAGAAAAATTGTATTTAACTGATCGATTGCCAGTATGACAAAGAATCGTGTTTTGGTTAAAATTTTGTATTTTTTGTGCAAATTTAATTCATAATGAGATTTAAATGTGCAAATTACCATAAAACCTGAGTAAAAAGCAGAAAAGTTCTTGGATTTTATAAAAGTGAATACTTTTCCCCTGTAAAGTTAGGTACAGGTAAGGAAAATGAAAAGAATTTGAGTGAAAATGTGCAAAAGTGAAATCCATTTTGCAATAATAACACATAAAAATTACATATAAACAAATATTTTTCCTTTCATTAGGTCAAAAAATTATTGGTGCTTTCCTTATATAGACATTCTTTAAATGTAAATTCTGAGCTACCCTTTTAGTTTTTCCCCTGCTTGACTGATATAGTCAGTCGAAAGGTTTCATTTTTATATAAAAGATGGCACACAAATCACAAAATCGAGAAAGATAGACTATTCTTTTTTCCCTGTAACCTTTAGATTATAATGTTGGATCACACACATTTATATAATGCACCTACACTTTTTGAATAATTTTCGAAATATATTGATATAAACTTTGTTTTGTTTTAATCATGATCCAATGTATTTGGACAGACTATCTAGACTATGCAAGATTTCCACTAATAATAAGTCAAATCCCACGACTTTCCAGGTTTTCCAAGACCAAAGTGCCATAAAATGTAACGACTTTAGGAAAGTTTTTTATTTACAAATTCAAATTATATACACATAAAACCATATAAAGTAAAAAATAAATTTTATTTGTTTACTCCAAAATGTTAGTTGAAAGTACTTTAATAACCAAAGTAATGGGGCATGGTAGCCAAGTGGGTAAAGCGCTTATAGCTATTTACTTGGTACGAAATATCGAGGGTTCTAATCCCTCCTGGAGCAAGTTAAAAATTTTATTTGCAATTTATTTCGGATTAAGATGGAGGACGGAACTGTCGATGCCCTAGAGTGGTTCGGACTCCGCGATAAACTGTAGGGCCTCGTTTCTCTTTACTCCACACAAAATCCTAGGATCTTCTGGGAGTTACTTCAGTGACTTGAGAGGCGGTTAAGAAAACATTTTAAGAAAAAACAAGAAATATGAATCTCTAAAATAATTGCTGACAATTTTAAAACTCCACTGATTGCCCTAAAAGTACTCATTACTGTAAGCACTATGACATACTGTTTGTTTAAATATTTACAAGTTATGGTAATTATTTTTAAGCTGTTTAATTGGACAATGAGGTAGAAACTATTAACATACCTACTAAAAAAAAAAATTATTCATAAATAAACAAGTTTTAGCAATTGCAAAGGTCATCTGATCATGGTTGTTGAAATAAAATCTTTGAGATCATTATGGTATTAACATTAATTGTAACAACTGAGATTAGGACATTTTTTGTATTGGTGCACTGTAATAAACAACCAAGAGTACAAAAATGATACATTTTTGTAAATTAGGTTATTTATTATTTTTCTAGCAAGAAAACCACACTGATTTGTGAAAAGCAAACAAACCAGCTCAAGGTCCTGCATAATAAAATTTTTAATTAACTTCGTCAATATATTTAAATATTAATAAATTAGAATATTCACGATACGCTAAGATATGCAAAAAATGAAAAATTTCCAGGGACTATACATACAAAATAAAGATTACAACTATAAAAAAATAATAATAATAAAAATGTATAAAATAACGAAAATAATTGACTACACCAACTGAATCGTAATAATTGATAAAAATAAACTGACCGTTTAGGGAAATTTTGCTCCAATAATTCATCATTTTTGTTCCTATGCTACTTTTAACATGAGTCAAAATCATGGATGTCGCCACCATTAAACTGTCAAAGTACGGATTGGTTTTTTTTGGCAAAGAAATGTTAATATGTGCCTTTTCTAAAGATTTTGACTACAACTCATTCTTTACACTGTGGCCTAATCAATCTTTAAGGAGATAAAATGAAAACAAAATATAATATTGCAAATTATGATACAGCAAATTTATCCAATGGAAAATTTTACTCACTACTAAATTTCAATATCTATTGATAATCTAATAATTGTAGTAGTTTATCACTGAATGGTGTCAGGCATTATCAGATACGTTCTGTAAACATAGTAGTAATTACATACAGGTATATTTATTATTATATCCTTGAAATAAGGATAGGAAATTTCCATACTCTGTGGTGACTCAATTTGGTATATTACACATTTTTTAATAAATGTAATATCCTTTCTGGCTCGTTCAGATTTTTCATTATTCTTATCTATTATAAAATTAGAACTGGTTAAACTGTTTAAATTTATGTACAGGGTGATTTTGTGAGAATTTCCACCCCCTTAATTCTGTTATTTTTATTATTACGGAAAAATGGTAAATACAAAAGTTTTAGGATGTTTTATGTAGATTTTGGAAGTCATATCAGAAAACAATAGAGGCTCATACAAAATGGATAGTTATTTTTTAAATTAAACACCCAGTATATTTTTACATATTTGAATAGAACGTTTTCTCACGAACATAAAGATATTGGAGTTGCTGGGTCCCATCTCAAATACTAAGATAGATATGTGGAATACTTTGTATGAGTCCCTTCTTCGTTAACTTTGTTATTTCTGACTATTCAAAAATAGTTTATAAAAAAGTTACAAGATTTTTTAAGAATATTTTGAAAATCTTATTACCAAGGACATTTGAGGCTATTTTTAAAAAAAACATGTTTTCCATTTTCCATATACCGGGAGCTTACGAGATCAGAGGGTACCTGATTTTGCTCAAGATACATTTTTTAACCCAACCAGACCCAAAAATACACTTCCAGTTTAACCGGAAGTACTAGTAACTTTTTTATTTTAAATAGCACTATGTATATTTTTTAATCTTATCTGATAGAGGTTTGAATTACCTTTACAATGATCTTTTGAAAATCAAAATCTAATCCGAAATGACCTTGAAAAATTGAATTGTATGTCATGAAAATCATGTTATTAAAATTTATTAATTAATACCTAGTAAATAGCTAGATATTAACTGAAAGGTATTTTTTAAATATTTTTCAACCAAGACAAATGACTTTTTTAAATGGTACCCTGTATATTTTTACATGCTTTCGGTAGAGCTTAGTAAAAAGTGCTATTTAAAATAAAAAAGTTATTAGTACTACCGGATACACCAGAAGTGTATTTTTGGGTCTGGTTAGGTCAGAAAATGTATTTTTATGCCTAATATCTTGTACTCTAATTTCAAATTTTTATCTTGAAATGTAAAAAAAGTGGAGGAGTACCTGGCTTGTGGGCATCAGGTATATGGAAAATTGAAAATATATCTTATTAAAAATAGCTTCAATCGTCTTCGAGATTCAAAATATGCTTAAAAAATCTTGTAATTTTTTAGAAATTCACACAAAATCACTCTGTACCTTAAATTCCACTAATTTTTAATAAATGTATGTCAAATCGAATACAAACTGAACACCTCTTCTTGCGAAACCTGTGTTTAATGTAGCTCAGAGTGATGGAATAATAGAAAACTGGTGGACGACAAAAACAGTTGCCCTGTGCTATTGCCACATGGTTGAATTTGATATTCGTTTGCACATTGTAGCGCGACGGCGGACATCCATAATGGTAAGAAAGCAGTAATCAGTCAATCCTCTCCCCCACATTTAAATTCTAAATTCTCTTTTTCTTATCTCATTAAATTCAGGTTTCGCATGAAGAGGTGTCCGGTAGTGTATAGTAAGAGCAGGAATCTTGTAAGATAATTTCAATTTTTTCATTTTATCCATTTTAAAATTTATGCTAAAAAATAGGATAAACGATTGATAACAGTTTTAAAAAGTTTGACCTTGAGCAATATAATTATATGATATCCCATCATTCAAGTGTTTACATTGTGAAAGGATCAAGCGAAACTTTAGCTTAAAACAGAATTAATAATAATAATCGTTAAAATTTATAAATACAATTACAAATATAATGTACAAACAGATAGTAAATTGTGAGGCAAAAAAAATATATGTATATAGGTTTACGCATCAATTAAAACCTACAAACCGATATACATATAGAAACTGTGGAGGGTGATCTTGAGTATGTACAAAATAACACCCCTCTGAACTTTACCGGTAAAATATGTCAAGAGCTTACCAAAAAATACTATATTATGGCCATCTATCCCGAGATATTAATTATCATAATTTGAGATGAGCAAAACATTGTATTTTTAAACATTATCATAAGGTTTCATTTATTAAAGTTTAGTAGTCGGATCTAAATATTAATAATTAATATCTCAAGCATTACTAGATAAATAATCACATATTTTTGAAAAGATATTGAGACAAATTTTCAGGACATTTAATAATATACAGTGTTCCATTTAAAAAATACAACTTTTTGACATCATTCGTACATTTTTCAATTTTGTTAAATTCTAAATATAATTATTAATATTTACATTTGCCTCATTCCACATTTAATAGATTTTAATAAATGAAATCTAACCAGATAATGTTCAAAAATACAATATTTTGCGCTTCTCCAATCATAACATTTAATATTTCGGGAACTGTAATAAAATATATGATAACTATACTTTTTTTAAATGTTAAATTCTGATTACATATCTGAAAACCTCATTCTAATAAGTCAGTTTTTGTGTATGACTAACATTGATAGGAGGGGTGTTACTTTATACATGATCACCCTGTATTGTTACTATATACATTGCAATCACAAAGTAAACTATGGATAGCAAATGGGTAAATGACAGCAAGACAACACCCTATTTCAATCGTATTTATAAATTTTACCAATTATTATTACCATTTTAAACAAAAATTTCACCTCGAATCCTTCAAGGCACTTTTATAAGAGATATAAGACCCCACTTTTAACACCACATTTTGTGGCTTCATTTTCATAAACCAAAATACTTACTATCTATAACAATTTTTTTATTATTGAAGTCACATTTAACTTTTTCCTGATAAAAACTGCATGCTGCAGTTAAATATGAGCAAAAAATAAAGAATAAATTTTTCAGTTCCTTTTCCAGATAGACATGAATTTTAATGATGATTAAATTTCGTTTACACACCAAAAAAAGCAATACAAGCAATATACATCTGCATAATATTTCATATATCCTAAATCTAAAAAATAAATCAACTTTTTTTTTTTTTAAATTTTCCCTTATAGACTATACTTAATGTAACCTCCAAGACATCACTTATAGCATAAAAAACTATTACGTAATATTCTTTTTTGGCTTGCAAATTAATTTTGAGGCCACGATACAATCTAATACATATTCATGGATATACATAATTATCAGCATAATGGGGTATTATGCTGAATAAAATAAGTGCAATTTCAATTAGAGCCAAATGTAGTTATTTTTAAGGTATTTCATAACCTGCAGTTGTATGGTATTGTACCAAGTTTGACATCTTACATTAATTATCATTTTCTTTTCTTTGTTATTGTAAAATATAGCAGATAAATTATCTCATTTACCTTCTACATAATTTTTTCTCCATATTTGTGTGCCTTTAGAAAGTTTTAAAACACATACACAACAAAAATGCTAAAATAGGAATCACAACAGAAAGAAGTACCATATTGCCAGTGTTCCAATAAATTATTGGTGATATCCCTAGTAACCTAATTATGAACAATTTTGACTTTAATTTGAAGTAACTATTTTATAGTGCTATGTATTATATTTTTTTCAGCACTAAAAATACTAAAAAAAAAAAAAAAAATTGTGTTCAAAATACAAGCAATTCCACTTTCATCCCAGTTCAATGAAAATACACCCCATTCATTCAAATTTCTCATTTGAGATAATGTCTTAAGTATCTATACGACTAATAAAAACATTATTTTTATTACCATTTAAATGTTTAAATTTTATATGAAACGTCACTTCATATACTAATACCAATTTCGGATTTGATAAATTATGATAATTTCAAAATTAATTAAAACAAAAAAATTCTACCAGACAATTAATTACAGATTCTAGATTTATGATAAAAATCAACGGTTGGTAAAACAACTAAAATAATAACATGAATTTCTATTCAAATCTAAATACCTTGACAATGGGTCAAGCAAGGTATATTATCTTCAATTTTAAACTGCCATAATCAACAAAACTACAATTATTAACATATCTCAAGAATAAACTACATAAACTGAGATAATCCAATATAAATTATTCACGTTTTTTCTTCAATGATTTTTATCATTTTTAACTCAGAATTCTCAATAAATACATTATGTCTAGATGTATCGACTTACTTTAGATGCCTCAGCATTATTGTTTGCCGATGAGTCTTCTTTTTCATCATGGGAATTTTCTGTTGTCTCAGCATCACTCTTAGCCTCATCATTGTTCTTAGCCTGATCCTCATTTTCTGTAACGGATGTTTCTGACTTTTCATCATGAGAGTCGCTACTCTCTTCAGCACTTTTTTTGGTCGTCGTCCGCGTGCTAAAAAAAGTAAAAATAAGAAATTTATACATATTAAGTAACAAAGGTTTGACTTACATTTTCCGGAGCTAGAGCTTTTTCTTTCTTTTTTTGCTGGAGGTGGTGGAGTTGCCGGAACCCCTTTGGCTGCTGAGCGTGTACGACGTCTTCCCTCTACTTCCGGACCTAAACCCTGTTGTAATTTGTTCATTAGTACAGAAAATCAAGCAAAATATTGTCACAGACCTTAGTAAGGGCCTCGCTCTCCTCCCTTGCTCTTTCAATAGTAGAAAGTCTAGGAGATTTAGATTTTTTGCCTTTGGCTGCTTTATCATTCTGAAAATAACAGTTAAATTTTAAAAAGGATAAAATTATTTATTTACTTAAAACTTGAATTTTCCCTCCAAAAATATAAACACGCCGCTTTCTGTTCTACGACGTGACGCACATTAGAAAGTCATTTGAAAAAGAGCGACACCACGCTAAACGTATGTGCTTTACTAAATACAGAAATCACGGCGTACATACTGGAAAATGCATTTTTTTCATATTTCTGCTCATATAGTACACTTAAAAACTTATTAATTATAAGCCGGATTACCTATATCTAAAAACTACGGTAATTGGACTTTTGTAAACCCTTAAAAAATGCAATAATTTGCTAAATATATAATCACAAAATTAACAGATCTCAGACTGTGACTAGATTTCTACATAAAACTGAATACACACATAAACATAAGGGGTTTAACCGCCAAAAGTCACATTCTAATATCACTACACTATTACGTGCACATTGCATAGGTTGTTTAAGAAAATATCTCAAAAATTAATAAATACGCGTCACTTACTTGACTGTTTTCTTCATTTACAGCATTATTAGTATTTACTGATTCAACTTCAGACATTTTTACTTCTTAATTTCACAATTTATTAACAGAAAATGCTAACGAAACACACACGAACCTTCCCGGTCGTTGTTTATACGGTGAAATGGCGGCGAGCGTGGGTCACGTGATGAAAATCAGATCGACAGGTAATACCGCCAAATTTGAACGTTTATTCTTGGAGTTGTAGAAGTGATAATCTTTTCAAAATGGTAAATAAGGACTTCAAAGCCCCTAAAACTGAACTGTAAACCCATTACAATAAATTTAATCCACAGTACAGTCAACAATGAAATAAATGATAAAAGATACAAGCAATAATAAGTTATACATCAAACATTTTTGGTTAAACCATTAAAAAAATTAAAAACTGTACTAAAACTTTTTACACATAATTATCAAAGTTTCCTATTAGGCCCAGTTCTTGTTTTGGTAAGAGGATAATTCCATAGTAGAGAAATCCGATTCTTTGCATGGTGTTTTTCTTACTCATGTTTGAACAGAATCCATTTGATCTATTTTGCAAATTAGGTCTGTTTGTCGCTCTGTCTGTATCCACAATAAATTCATTGATAAATATCAGACTAGTGCCCACTAAGTTTATCCTCCTCCTGTTCTTCTTTTTGTGTACATAGAAGTTCGAGATATAATACACTCATTGCAATAAGTTTTGCATTTAAAATACCCACCCTACAGATGTAGACTTACTAACACTCCAGGAATGACTGAAAAGATAAGTACATTTTTCCAGTCTCCTAGGCACATATATTTTCTTGCAATCAAATTATTAATTAAGAGCCATTATTTATTATTATTAATTTTTAAAATGTGGCATTATTATGCAATTATTCTCAAGCGAGCTTTGTGACTTGTAAACTCATGGTCTAATAGAGTCAACACGTTGAGCTCCGGTAGGATAGAATTTGATCCAAACTCCAAAAGTTCCACTCGACCTCAAGGTACATATTCAGGCCATATGAATCCCATGCATTCAGGCCTCGACTTAAAATGAAATACCCACATTTAGATGTTAAATGCATAGGAACTGTAAAAATCATGTCCCGGAGGACTGGCGGATATTAGTGGATTGTGAAAATTTTTATGTATAGGCACAGAATAGGTACACATTTTCAGTATCAAAAATTGGGGACAAATGCTCACAAAGAAATTTATCTATTTTTACATTTGAATTATAAAAATAATTTATATGAATATATTACTGTAACTAATATATAAATAAAACTACTAGTTACGGATTTATTGGACATAAAAAAACAAGTTACTAATAATATATCTTGCAGATGGAACACATGTACTTGATTCTTGAGCATTTGTTTTGGGCGGTTTTTCTACTGTCATCGTCTTTTATGTGCTTATAGCATTTTGCATAACTTTTTCTAGAAGTGTCAGCCTCAATCAGTTCATGTTCAGTGGTCCCAAACCACTGCAGATCACGAGATATTTCATCTACTTCAAATAAAAATTTCAATAAAATGGGAAAAAGCCAGGTAATTAAACAAAAATGTATATTTTCGAATTTATTTTATGATATTTGCAAAAATAATGCTGGACCAGGAAAACCCTAAAATCATTTCTATACCGGGGATCAAAGTGTTAACTTCCCATAGAGGACACATACATCCATTAGATATTCATTGATATTTTGGGACATATGGATGTCTAATTGATATTCATTATAAGATGTCCATTAGATATTCACATCCATGGATACATGCTGTATGGGTTGTCTGTATCTATATTTTAGTCTAGATAAAATATTGTTTTTTTTTTATAATAATAGAGAAGAAATAAAATATATTGGAGGTATCGAGTTTGTCATGTGCAAATATTTAAATATTTGTCATTTAATATGGCAGTAGACTTTTTTTTACAATGAAACAGGTAATATTAGTTTAAGTAATAGGTCTGGAAAGAACAGCTTTACAAGTTGCGTAGGCAAATTTCAGGCTGATTCCAAAGGCAAGGCAAGGCTTACATGTCTTGTAAAGGGCGTTTCTAGATGAGTTATGTACAACGTTTTTTAGACCCATGTTTCTTCAGCACGTTTTTGCTTAATTGTGTAATTATTAACACATTATAATAATCAAGCGTTACTGGACAATTTAGATTGGAAAGTACTTCTTTACAGGACTAGTTTGGAAAATAACATTCTCGAGACTAGTCCTGTAAAGAAGTACTTTCCTGCTTAAAAATTGTCCAGTAAAGCATGATTTTTCAGGACGGGTCCCTAAAAATAAATTTGGTAAATCTAGTGTAATAGTAGTACTAGTAGTAGTAGTAGCTCGTACATACTTACTACTGATGTATGACAAAAAAAGTGAAAAAAATTTTAAAAATTTTTATTGCATTTCTGGACGAATCTCAAAGAATTATGACGATACACAAAATTTCAAAGAAAACATTTTCTGTGTGTGTGTGGTTCGCGATAGCAGCTACAGTTTTTGAGATAAAGTTTTCAAATTCGGTACACACATTTTAGAGGTCAAGGAAGAGATTGAGTTCGTTGATGAGCAAAATCGGTCTCCTGGAACGGGGTCTACTGGGCCCCAACATTTCTATTTCTAACGTTACAAAAAAAATTATTCGTGATGAAAGATTATAAATCAGATCTATCTGTTATACAAACCCATATTGTAATATTTAAATAAAGCTATAAATTAAAATTTTGTAAACATTTTGGCAACACCATAAAATTTGAATTTGGATTGACACCTTAAAATTTCAAATGTCTAAAAAAAATATTAGTGACATTCCACCAATGTGGCTTTTTGAAACGTCAAAAATTACTTTTATTACAAATTCCACCACACATCGAATTTTACTACGATGAGGAAGTTCTGATCCTCAAGTAATTGGCAGCGGTTTTATTATTATTTTTTATTAGTATATCATATCAAATTTAATTGTCTTTATGCATGTTAAATCTGTAAAATGGTTGTACTGGTGGGAAGTTATCATTATTCTTAAACATACAAGTATGTACATACCAATTCGGAAATTCCTTGTTTTTGGTCCGCAATAAGTGCATGCTCTTGTAACAACCTATACTAGCGAATGAAGGCAAGGGCCTGAAACCTTGTATTGGTTGCCCTCGTTTCGTCACTTTAGCCACCTCAATGCACCACATGTCGTTGTTCTTTGTGTTTCATTTTTCTGTAGCTGTCATACTCTCTTGCAGTTATTGCAGAATTTCCGAATAGGTATATTATGGCTCTCCAAATCTAGCTTTGTTCTTGAAATGTGAAAATGGGGAAGTGAGGAGCAGTGGCAGAATGCAATAGAAAGAAAATTAATTGTATAACTAGTGCAATGTTCCGAGGTAATTAAAACAATTCGATTGATTTTCAGTTTTTAACTTCTAAAAACACCATGCAAATTTTATTAAATACAATATAATGATTATTAAAAAATGAATATAAAATTATAATACGACTTCTAACATTTCATTTCTTTAACACAATTTCACGTAATGCACATAGTAGTCCAGGTAGATTGTCTAGATTACCAAACTTACTTCTAATATCTTCTTCTTCTTCTGGTAAAAGAACCTCATTAACGTGAAAATCTATAACAAGAAATAAATGAGATGAAATGGATTTTTATTATAAAACTAAGAATTCTAGTACTATTTTTTTTGTTAATTGAAGTAAGAAATATTTTCTAGAATGAAATTACGAGGAGATTCTGGCTTCAGTCGAGGAAGATCTACAATTAAATATGTAATATATTATACATAGTATCCAATTTTTAAAATTTTTCAATTTTTCAACCTTTACAGATGTTTTTTTTTTCTAAACCATGTATTAATTTCTCATTTCAAAACATAAAATATTTTTAATGTAACAAGCACTTTGTACAAAAATTATGGGCTGAAGGACCTCGGTCAATGGCTTTTTGGGGGTAACCAATAAAAAACGTTTATTATTATTATTATTTCTAGAATGAAAAATGTTCCAACACATCATAACAGATGTATATTTTTCATAACATTTTTATAAGCCAGATTGACCCGAAAGAGCAATTGGAATAGGTTTAATTTTTCTATGAACTCATTGTTACTACAGGCAGGTGTGCGGGACGACATCACAAATGACCATGTCTGATATTCATAAAAACTCTTTTGCTATTTTCTTGCATTATTTAATAAAGTGGAAAATATCTAGTAGGCTAAGAAAATGATGCTTGAGTCCAGAAAGAATAAAGATTATTTAACAACAGCCTACTAGGCATTTTCTATTTTATTAAATAATACAATTTTCTAAATAAGCGTGTGAATTAGACTATTTTATTTTTTTTATTCAAAAACTGTCAGTTCAATGAAAAAACAAACAGAAAAAAAAGAATTTCTAAATGAATCAATCAAGGTACATTTTTGTATGATAAAATTTGTGTCCTTCAAAAATTTTGAAAAAAAAAAATAAAATAAAATGATTTCACCAGAAAACAACCTTTAGAAGTGTTCCTATTAGTAGAAAATCTCTACCAAAACTTATTTTTTTTCTTTTTTTCAAATTTGAAAAAAAAATTAGAAACCTAATTTTAGCCTCCATTTTTGGAGAGGCGTAACTCTTTAACGGATCGTTTCCGGACATAACTCCCTAGAAAAGTTTCTTCTTATTTTGGGGTTCTGAACCCATATTTTTAGTTTGCCTACTTAATCCTGAAACACATATTAAAAAAAACATGTGCTCATTATAAATTAACTTAGAACAATTGTGACTATTCCAAACAAATGATTATTTGACTATTAAACAATTTACAATAATAACACAGATATTCTAATGCCCTCATTGGTAATGGTAATGGTAATTGTGGGGGAGGCTGATGCCTGTCAAGTAGGCCGCAGACGGGCCTCTTTTACCATCCCCCAGCTATCCCCTCAGCCATGTGCTTCTCTTGCTCCCTCATCGAATCTTTCCGATCTTCTGATGAAGGTCAGGATGTCACTTATTGCTTGGGAGCTCCTCTCCTCCCTTACAAGCGCCTCAGAACCGAAGATACTATGTCTCAGGCGCTCAAACGCTTCACACTATCCCAGGAAGTGGTAAGATGTTTCCTCACCACTGCCGCATCCTGGACATGTAGGGTCTTCCTCAATACCTATCAACGATAGATGCCTCCTAAGTCTACAGTGGCCTGTCAGAACTCCGATTAAAAGATTCAAAGTTTTCCGACTTGGGCCCAGTAACCAGGCCGATCTCCATTTGTTCGGCCCCGTCACAAAAACTCGGGTTTGCCCACAGGCCCTGTTGGTCCTCCAATGCTTCCTCAGTGTTTCGTGGGCCCCCTCATTGAGGGTCGTTGTGACCTGCCTTCTTGTAATGCCTAACATAGGCTCAGGCCCAAGACAGGGTTCCTCGGCTCCAAGTCTAGCCAATACATCTGCCTTCGCGTTGCCTGGAAATCCGGTATGTCCCGGGACTCACACCAGTCTCATTTGTTTATGCCTGACAAGCTCTTCTAGGGCATCCCCACACTCCTGGATGAGAACTGATCTCGCCCTGAGGGAGCACACCGCTTTTAGAGCAGCCTGGCTATCGGAGTAGATGTATATCATTTGTTCCGCCCCATTCCTAACCTCAGCCTTACCCGCCACCACTAGGATGGCATAAACCTCTGCCTGGAAGACCATGATGTAAGAACCTAGAGCAAAGCTCTCCTGTACTTCTTTGCCTTCCAGGTTAATGATACCACATCACAAAACATCTAATTTTAAACACTCGCCATATTATAATTGCATTACACTGTATAATAGCTTACCTGACAATATAAAATGTCTTAAAATGAATAAATTTAAAATGGAAGTTAAAAACAATTATTACTAAGGGGTTATTATAGTGTAGATGAATTTTTAAATAAACCTGATGGTTAGTTTCCTCGTTTTTGCATGTTATGTATGTGTGTATGTATTGTATGTATATGTGTATATGTAATGTATGTGTTTGTGTGTGTGTGTATATACACACACAAACAATATATGTATATGTGTGTATATATATGATACGTTGTTGTCTTTTATTATTTATTCTTATTGTTAGTTTCATACCTTATATCTTATTAGCACATATCTGATATATTTATTTATATAATGCAAATTTGCAGTTTTCTGTATATTATATATTATTTGATATATCTAATATCATGTAACATGATCTTATAGATGATTAAAGTGAATATGAATAATATTCATGAGATCGATCTGTGTAGCACACCAGAGAGTCCGGGGGGGGAAGTCAATTCTTCCTTCACTCCACTCCTCCCTACTGGTAAGAGTGAGAGTATAATTTCTTTCCAACCTTAGCTAGTCTTTCGCTTCTCTCACATTTAGGACAGAGATGAGAATTTCCCTCTCCACCAGTCCAGCAATTGCTTCCTGAACACTACCAGCTCCCAGAATCCCGCAATCTCAGATAGGCCGCCATAGCCTCCCTCTTTATCCATGAGGAAAGCGTAGGCAGGTCTAGTAGAACCTCCAGAACAGCTGTCAGTGTCGTCCTCATTGCACCAGTGATCCCTAGGCATGCTAGTCTTTGGACTCTTGCCAGTTTTTGGGATGTAATCATTCTGTCCACGCTCAGTCACCAGACCACAGATCCATACTGGAGCCTCGGTCTGATGACCGCCATGTACAGCCAATGTAGGGTTCCATGGGTTGAGGCCTCAGTTCCTACTTACCGCTCAACGCAGTTGCCAGAAGATTGCAGTCGACTTTTTGATAACGTTGTCGATCTGCGACCCTCATGATAGTTTACTAGGGGTCACTCCCAGGTATCTAACCTCCTCCTTTTCTGTTCTACTAAACACTTACCTATTACTTTCCTATTTGTTCTGTCAACGATAAATTTTATAGGCCCAATATCATTTTTTTCACCAAATCGTAATAAAGCTTCATATGTAGTGTCCGATAATGCTTTTGTGGTTACATTGATATCAAAATTACTGTGATACATTTCAATTCCCTTTTGCAATGCCAACTTCAGTTGCTGATATTCTTTCCGCGAATTAGTTTCCTCTAAAAACAAAGATTATAATAATTATTATCACTGTTTTAATTTTCTACTATATATGTAATTTCCATCCTATTAACCGATTTACATTTACATATATGCACAATATATCTCGGGTTGAAACGACCGATTAGATACTAAACTTACAATGTAAATTAGGTATTTTGTCCTTGACTTACTGAATAAGCGTGTCAAGAGAGGAAGATATTGATGCGGTGTCAATACATTTTTTAATAAAATGCACCTTTGAGATAACAACAGTTATAATAAGTCCTGCACTTTTGAATTACATAGAATTATAATTCTTTTTTCTGTGATACTAATTTACCCCCTTGTTTTTGATGCCCGGGTATCTATTACCTAGTACAATTACCTACGACCCCATAATTACTCATTATCTGTTTTTATAAAAAAGTGCAAGATATGTGGATGACATTCATAGAAAGTTTCATCACCAAAATAATAATGTTTAAATTATTTACTTATATAAAAATGTATGTCTTTAGCAAACAATATCATTTGTACAGATTCATTCTTGTTTTAAATTTCATGGATATTTTTTTCAAGTAAAGAAAGGGTAAATAGATTACAGAAAATAAGGAATCAATTTAAACAAAAAATGGTAATAATTACTTACTTTCCTCAAGCTCTACAATAGTTCTTTCAATAGATTTATTTTTTTGCTGTCAAATTCTCAACATTTTGCTTAACAGTTTTATATTCATGTATTAGGGCATCATATTTTGTACAAGTATTTGTATTATCCTTTAGTAATTCACTATAAACCTCTCTATTCGTTTGCAACACTTTTAATATATTTTCATCTGTAAAAAAGAAAATCCATAAAAAATACTTATAACTACTTCAAAACTAAATGTACAATGTAGCAATAATTAATTAATGCAGAGAGGCATTAGAGAGGTTTCTCCAAATTTCCCAGACGGTATATATAACTTCTGGAATTCCCAATAAACATATTAAATATAAAACATCAATGCTGTTTAACAAGGAGATAAATCAAATTCAGATTTGTTTATTTATTATAATATCATACAAATTAAATCAATATTATACAAATCATTGCTTATACATATAGTAGTGAATTATAATTATTAATTTATTAATAAATAAAAGACAATATCCAAAGAATAAAGGGTAACAATTATTTCTTTTGATGCTATCTTCTAGGTAAAGTTAAATAAACATTGATAAACCAGCTCTAAACCATTACATACAGTGTGGCAGCAGTCTAATTGGAAACGACAGCAAATAATAATTCAATCTTTTTTTTATTCTGAAATTAATATAAATAAATTCAAATACTATTTCGATGTTACTATTGTTAAGAGTGCATATTTTTTATTTTTGTATAACATAAAATATGGACATTTTTTTAAACAATTTATTTCTTAACTTATTTGAAAAACTACATTATTAAGCGGCAAACTAATTGGAAACGTAATATTAATATTATAAATAACTTTCTAACAAGTAAATTTTCTCTAAATCTAATGATTAATACTTAGTTGACTACCCATTGGCTTTAATGAGTTTCAAGTTTCTGACCTTACTTGATTTTTAATCATCATCCAGAGATTTTCTATGTGGTTAAGGACTGGGCTACAAGAATACCACTGTAAAACTTCCACATGATTATCTTGAAACCAGGTAGTTACTCTTCTAGGAGAATACTTAGTATCATTGTCATGCTGGAATTTCCAAAGTACTGATAAATTTTCTTCGTGTAGGACTGCATGACGTTTTCCAGTATATTAATGTATTCGTACAGATCCATGGTACCATTTATTCTGTAAAGTGGGCCAACACCAATCCAAGAAAAGCAGCCCCATACCAGCGCCCGCCCTGGGGGTAGAGCGAGAGGAGCGGTCGCTCTAGGCACCAAATGGCAAGGTGCGCCAAAAAGCAGAAGTAGACTAATTAGAGCTACTTAATTTAATTTAAATTCAATAAGTGTTGATATTTGCAATAAAAGTTGATTTTTGAAAATTTTGGAATTATTATTTAGGTATTTAACATAAAACCGAAGTAGAATTAACGTGAAGTGAAAGCGTCGACCAAAAGGGCGCCGAAAAACAATCTCGCTCTACCCTGATCAAAGGCTAGGACTGGCGCTGCCCCATACCATAAGAGAACCACCAAATTTTACAATTTTTATCGTAAAGCAAGGATCAAACTTTTTATTCTGTGGGTGCCAAATAAAATGTTTTCAATCAGAACAGTAACACCTAACAACAATAACATCAAACTTAGAAATAAAGCGTAAAACAAATGATGATCCTGCTGGCTTATAATATCAATATAAAAATATTAAGTACCTTTAATGTTTACGACTGCAGTAGTGTCAGCCATTAAGTTAAGAGCTTGCAAATTTTCTTTATAAATCCTCGCCCTTTCAAGTATTTCGTTTTCAAAAGTAAATATATCCCAATCCAGGTAACAATCCGCCGAATATTCTAACGGTTCCATTTCAGGTTGTTCATACTGATGCTGAAGAGCATAACTAGAAATATCTAAAAGTTGTTACCAGTTAGCTACACAATTTTTCTTTGATTTTTATCAATTTATATTACTTACTGTCCATGGTATTTAATGTTGTAGAAAAATGTGTGTGTATAAAGATTTAATATTTAAATCGTATAAGTCATATACTTCTACTTATTAGAACAGCATAACCTTAAAAATTTAAAAATATTGTTTTGGCGTTTATGCTCGTGCGCTGCCGGTCGTGCGATAAACCACATCACAGACTTAGAGAATAAGAGGATGATGTATAATTCGTTGCCTAGCCTTTAAACCCAGCGAAGGTCGCTGTTTAAAGCAAATAAAAAAAAATGCATTTACAATTTTTTTAGGGGCCAAACAAAACCACAGAACAACTAAATTGCCAAAAAAAACACTATGCTTGTAAGGCCAATAATCGGAGATAATATATTTTGCAATATGGATATAGGAACGCTAAAAACAATTTTGAAAAAAATTTATTTTTTCTAGTACGTACAATACAATGTATATTTTTATTTCATACTTATTTGCAACATAAAGACGTTGGCTTCTTTGTGGCGGTAAAGGGATCAAAGAACACTTTTTTATGTTCAAATAAGTTTGAAATAAACTATATAATTCCACAAAATGAGCATCCCAATTATCATAATTCATTTTAGGTGATTTATATTTATAAGCAAAGAAGTGAAAGACACCTACACGTTTTAAATATGTTATATAAGAACCAATAAAAATAAGATCAAATAATCAGGGCCGGTTTTAGGAGCTTATTTTATTTAATGACTTAAATTTTCAATTGAATTTAGAATATCGTTCAGATCGTTTTCAATGTACCAACTAGCCATTAATTGTTCACAAAATTCTAGCTAGAAAGTTTAATTTTGTTTTGACTATTTGTATATCATGTTCGTATTTAAGATAGCATCCTCAATTTCTTTCACCGATAAATGTTTCTTCGTCAATCTGTAATTTCTGAATGGTCAAGTTGAAGTTTCTAATGACTGACGTTGTTACTGAAATTTGATTTTTCAACAAGTTTTCTAATTCGAGTTCATTTCTATTTAATTTATTGATTTTAGAGTAATATTCACCATCTTCGGCGTCTAAAGTTTCCGGAAATTGATTTAAAAATAGTACATATACCGTTTAAAATTCCGCGTTTGTATCGTTTTGTATCAAGATGAACTTCGTTAAATTTTGATTGCATACTTTTGGAAATTTTGTGTTAAAAGACTAAGGTGAGTTTTAACTTCGCTTAGGAAAGTGTTCATATTATGAATAGCAGGATCGAGGGTGTTTATGATGGTGTCTAAAATCTTGTCATTTTTGTCGAAAGCTCGTTTTGAGGAAGAAACGTTTTTGTGTACCAATAATGTCCATTTGTCGTTTGTCACTGCTATGTCTAATGTTGCATGGTAGTAAATTCCTATAGTATTGTTTATGAGTGTGATTTTATATTGGAAGACTGCCAATGTAGCTAATCCGAGCAGAATAATTAACCTGAAACCAAGGTTAACTTTCAGAATAAGGTTTCATTCTGTCGAAATTTACTTTAGTTGTTTGGTTAGTATTAGGGTTGTACAAAATTGCTGAATTTTGAAAAATCTCGGTTATCTCGAAAGGTCCGTTAAATTTATTCTGCAATTTGTCTTTAATTTTTGACTCCTTTACATATACTTTATCGCCGATATTATATTGATAACGATTTTCAGGAACCTGTTCATCAAAAAGTTTTTTTAGCTTTTTCTTTGTTGTTCTGAATTCGGCTAGGCGCTATTTTGTAATAATGCGATATTCTATTATTTAAATCTCGGACGTATTTAGTTATTAATTCTTTTTGGTTGTACAAAGTTTCAGGAGGTAGATTTGACGTGTGACCAAAAACTAATTCGTATGGAGTAAAACCATGCGATTTGTTTGCTGAATTATTGTAACAAATAACTGCATATGGCAAAATGGTACACGGATAATCGTTCGGGTTTTCGGTTCTGTGAACTCATATCATTTCTGCTAGAGTTGCATGAAATCGTTCCAATGAGCCGTTTGACTGTGGGTGTCCTACACTCGAAAATGTTAATTTTATGTTGTATAACGTACAAAGATTTTTTAATAAACTATTGTCAAATTCACGACCATAGTCACAATGTATCCTTGAAGGTGTACCATAGTGTTGGAAATATAATAACAAGGTATTGACAACGGATTTAGTGGTTTTATCTGGAATTGCGTAAGCTTGAGTAAATTTTGTTAATTTGTCGTGAATAGTAAGGGCGTGATTACGTGTGGATGATTCAAATATATCAATATTAATTCTTTCGAACGACGTTCTCGGAGATTCCGTGATTACTAATGGATTGCTAAGATTCTTGCGACAAACTTTTGACTTTTGACAGTCTTCGCAATTTTTTATAAAGTTTTCGACGTCTTTAGTTAATCCGTTCCAATTGTATTTTTCTTTTATTCTTCTAATCGTTTCATTTATACTGCGATGTAAATTATTTTTACCTGAGTGATTTTGATCTAATATGTTGGGAATTTGACTTCATCAGGGACTTGTACAATATTTTGGCAAATTACTAATTTTAAGTATTTTTTCTGTGAAAATGAATCATAAAATTTCTAATATTGACAGGTCTAAGTTATTTTCTACATGATACGTTTGCGTGAGGTCAAATTAATTTTGATATTTTAATAGTGTGAAAAATAAGGTTTCATTAACAGATTTTGGGTTGAAAGGTAAGGGAATGATAAAGTACTGCCGTTTCCTGATAGTTTTGCTTGAGACAGTGTTAATTTGGATATTGTGGAAATCAGGGTGTTCCTCGAAAATATCTTCAATTATTTTATAATGAAGATCTTGTAATTTACTTTATTGAAAGAACATAATAATGTTTTTATTTTCCCTGTCTAACAATTGCTTGTTAGAAAATTGAATTTTGGAATAATCGATAAGTGATTTTGTCTTATATAAATGAATAAAGGTGTCGAATTCGTGAGCGATTTGTTCGTCGTAATTTCATCGTTTGTGTTTTCATCGTCGTCTGTGTCGTTCTCGTTTGCAGGTAAATTTTAGAATAAAATTTGGAACAATCCGAAAAATGATTTATTTTGATTCTAGATAGAGCGTCCGCATTTTTATTAATTTTGCCAGGTTTATAAATGATTTCGTAATCGTATTTCTCGAGTTTTAGTCTCCAACGCGCTAATCTACTTCCTGGGTTTTTATAGAAAATAACCAGGTGAGTGGTCGATGATCCGTAATCAGTTTGAACTTTCTACAGGATAGATATGGCCTAAAGTGCTTAACTGATCAGACTATGGCTAAAAGTTCCCGTTCTATGGTTGAATATTTGGTTTCGGCGTTGCATAAAATTCATTAAGTATAAGTAATGGGTAAATCTTTACCAATAGATCCCTGTGAGAGCCGATCGCGAACGCGCATGCGTCCGTAGTTAACACGAAAGGTTCATCGAAATTTGGATACATTAAAATGGGTGATGTGGTTAATGTTTGTTTGAGCTCGGCAAATGAATTTTGGCAATCATTATCAAAGTTAAAGGGGACGTCTTTTTGCAAATTTTTGTCATTGGTTTAGTGATTATAGAAAAATTTGGAATGAACCTACGATAATAACCCGCAAGTCCTAAAAACGATTTAATTTCTTTTTGGTCTTTAAGTTATGGAATATTTAAAATAACGTCATCTTTACTTGGGTTAGGTTTACACCGTCCTTTGTTATTAGATGTCCTAAATATGCGATTTCCTTGCGTAGAAATTCGCATTTGTCGGGTTGTATTTTTAAATTAGCCTTTTGAAGGCGTTTGAATACCGTTAAGCGAGAAATGTGCTTGTGGATGGTAGGTGAATAAATGATTATGTCGTCCATATAGACAAGACATTTTTCGTTTTGAATTCTAACTAGAATGTTATCCATCACTCTTTAAAAAGTTGATGTAGCGTTCCTTAGTCCGAAAGGCATGCGCGAGAACTCGTAGTGGCCGTTTTTAACTGGAAAAGCTGTTTTTTGAATATTCTCGGAATTGATTTCAATTTGGTGAAATTCCGATGCCACATTCAAAGTAGTAAAATACTGACATTTTCCGAGCTGATCTAAAAGATTCGATATATTGGGCAGAGGGTATTTATCGCCGACTGTTACTTCGTTGAGTTTCTGATAGTCAACTAAAATGCGCCATTTTTGTGTGCCAGAAGCATCAAGTTTTTGGGAACTACCCAAACAGGCGAAGACCAGGGTGAGATTGAATGTTGAATGATACCCTGATTTAACATTTTTGATACTTGATTTTTTCCTTCTCCTTTGTGAATTTGGGGATACCGATAAAATTTTGTAAAAATAGGTTTAGAATTATTAGTTTCAATTGCGTGTTTAATTTCGTTTGTGAAATTCAGATTATCTCCTATCGGCCTCTTCTTCGTTTAGATGATCTAAGCGTAACTCATTTTTTATTTGGAAATTACTATATATATATGGGTCAAAATTTTGAGTATTTAAATTAAAAATTGCTTTAAATTTTTGAGCTGGTTCGAGGTTTAAGTTGCAAAAATTAACAGTTTTAGTAATCGTGTTTGCGTTAATTACTGTTGCTAAAATTCGCTTTTTTCAACTATTTTTACCAGAGCATTAGATAAGAGTACCTTCTCAATTTCCTGCGCTAGCAGTATAGCGTCAGAGTTAACTAAATTACATTTTAATTTGCATATTTTCTCAGTACGAGGTTCGATCGAAATTTCATTTCGGACAGAATTTTGAAATTTATTTTGACATAAGTTGGAAATTCCAGATTCTGGTGAGCTTTTCTGTTACTTTTAAAAGCTGATAAGTTTTTAAAATGGGTTAACAATCGTTTAAAAAAGTCCATCAAATTTTATGTCTAAATTTTGTGGGGATCGCTGGGTATAAACGGAATTAAAATTGATTCGTTAATAATTAATTCTTGATCAGTTATGGCTTGAATTGCTATATTTTCTGGGTATCTTTTTGATTTGCCAGTATTTGGTTAGAAAATGGCATCGGTATCTATCAAAATTTTGAAAGTGATGGTAGAGTCTTTAATATAAGTTTTTTGAATTTACGGGATGAAGCGTTGTTCTTCGTCCGGATCCCGTAGATTCATATTTTGTATTTGGTGGGATATTTGCTCGATTTGTGTTGGAGTACCCGCGGGATACTCCGGACCTGTCCGAAAATTCTGAGGATTAACAGTATAATCCTCGCATGCATTTTGAGGATTAGCATAATTCTCTTATATATCTTGAGAATTAGCAGTATAATTCTCATATAAATCCTGAGAATTAGCAGTATAACTCTCTTGTACATTTTGCTGGTTAACAGAAAAATCGAAATTTGATTGGTATTTTTGAGGGCAATAATTTTTCGAACTGTTGATTACAATCGTCATACTGATTGTAAAAATGGTAGTTTCGCATTCTGGTTGATTATAATAACCGTTAATATTTACATGGTGTGTCCTTTGTGGGTTAGGACCATAAAAATTACTACTTTGTTGATTAAAAGTTCTATTTTGAAAATTTGAATTAGGCTTTGTTGCTGAGGGTCTGTCTTGTTGAGACGGTCCTGG